>PVJS01018835.1:0-34416 GCA_004027185.1 Glis glis | reverse complement strand
AAAAAAAAAAAAAAAAAAAAAAGAACAAACTACGTTTGACCTGGCTGGGCACCTTTTGCTTAGTCAGCATTAGTCTAATTTATGCTCAATGAAAAAAATTGTCAAAGAAAAAGTGGAGTGGATCAGTTGATTTCATAAGATCAGCGTACTTCTCTCTGCTTCACTGCACTAGTATAAACTTGGCCGAGAATTGACATGTAAATTCTGATAAGGACCAGCCCTGTGGCTGTTAACCAGTAGACAATTAAATACTCCCAGTAAGTACACTGAGAACAAAGTACATTCTGTGTATAATTTTTAAAGTTAGTTAACGTTGTTATACATTTTTACTTTTGATTCATCTGAATGACATGAACTGCTCTAAGAATGCTTTCCAGCATTAGGAGTAATTACTTGGAGAGGAATGAAGGATGTAGCAAAGGTGGAGTAATACTTGGAGAAGTTTAAGTCCCGGGCTGCTTTTCTCTATCACCAAGTACTGTTGTGAGTGATAATCTCCAAATCCGTAAAGAGTATATAAACTATCCTTAATATAAAACATATATTATACAATAAGATAGCATCCAATTATTAAACTAGATGTATGATATATCAGAAACTCCATGCATGTTATCTCACTTTATCTCCACCAAAGTTCTCTAACGTAGGAGGTTCTCTACCTGGTTTACAGAGAAGTGACTGCAGGCACCTGGCTTTAGGGTCTTCAGCTAGTCGTGGCAGGACCTGGACACACCCAGAGTACAGTGCTGTCGACCAGACTAAGGACCTGAGGCCCCAGCCAGTCCTGAACCCACCCAACATGTTTTACCTCTCAACAGCCCAGTTCTAGGATTAGACTTCAGCTCAAACTGAATATAGTCGTTACTAGTCTTTTTGACAATGCTGTTTTGACACAGATATACAGAGTCCATTTCAGGTCTCTCGTATACCCAGCAGCCAACATTCATTCATTCATCCCCCCCACACACACACGTCCTCATCACATGTACATGTGTAATTATGTAGATTTTCCATCTGATTTAAATCGGCATTTAAGTTTGCAAAAGAATCTTTCCATCTTTCAAAATACCTCCTTTCTCCACCTAATTAATTTCCTTGCATTTACTTTGTTTCCAATTGAAATTGCTTTTTATTTCCAATCACAAAGGTATAACACAACAGAAAATAAAGAGAATAAAAACAATTCTTAATCATTCTTCATCCCACAAATCAGAGAAAGTACCATTAATGTAAAATTAATGAAAAGATATATATATATCCTACCTGAATTTTAAAAAATGCATTTGCAAACTATGTACATATATATTTAAATTTAAATGTTTATCATATTTTTGTTTTTTCTATTCTTACAAAAACAGGTCCATACTATACATAATTTTTCATAAGCTAATTTGTTCACTTAACAATGTGTATTAAGGACATATTTCCTTGCCAATAAATTGAGATTTATATTTATTTCGGAGGATTCCATTGTTAAGGCATAAGTATTGTAAAATAATATTTGGGCATCTAGTATTTTTCTAAATGTGATATTGAGAAGATTCCATCTTTGTGGTGTGTATGCCCCCAATATTTAACCAGGTATGTGGTGGCAGGTGAGAACTTTGAGGTCCTCGACTTTGGGGCTCAGCCAATTTTGAGTTCCATTCCTAACCTGGCCACTTAGTTATTCCAGGCCTGGATAAGGAACTAAAGCTGTGTCCACTTCCTCATTTGTAAAGTGAGCATAAAATTAGTGTTTACCTCAAAGGGGGCTGTTGTGAGGATCAAACGAAGCCACCCCTGTGCAGCTTGTGACACGACGCCTAGACTGCAGCACCATGCCTAGCACATGAGAGGACTTAACACTGTTGGCTATTATCTATGGCTGAGGCAGGAAAATGTATGAAACCCTTCTTACCACCTCCAGAAAGCAGAGAGTGGGAAGTAAGAAGAAAAGAGAAAAAGAATGACAGAATACTCAGTCACCATTCATTGAGTCTGATTGAAGGGTTTTTTTTAGATCCTGCATACTTAAGAAAAACATATCTTCATGGTATTAGTTAGCTTTTCTGTTACTGTGACAAAAATATCTGATAAGAACAAATTAGAGGAGAAAGGTTTATTGGGGCTCACAGTTCAGAGGTTCAGTCCATGGTCAGTCGGCTCCAAGGCAGAAACATCAAGGCTGCATGATGGTGGAAAGCTGCTCTCTGCTCATGGGGGCTGGAAGCAGAGAGAGAGAAAATGGCCCATGCCTCCAGTGGCCATGCCTCCTCTAGCCATGTCCCACCTCTGAACCTTGTGCACTGGGGTCATGTTTTCAACACACAAGACTTTTAGAGAGCATTCTAAACCCAAACCATAACACCCGTGAAAACCACCAATGTGCAGGGGTGAATAAGAGCTGGTGGAAACCCTTGACATTCAACTTTGAGACACTGTACAGTCGGCACCCATGCTCTTCTCCCACAAGGATCTGCCATCTTTCCATAGGCAGTAAGGGCAGAACAGCATGGGGTTAGAGGCAAGGACTTCCACTGATAGCAGGGCAAGCTGGGCAGCGCACTCAACCTTTCTGTGACCCAGTTTCATTCCAGTATGATGTGGATAACAGCATAGCTTTTATTTCATAGGGTCGTCGTGATGGTCATGTGGGTAAACAGAGGCAAAGGCCTTGGAACATTGCCTGCACACAGTAGGTGCTATCCAATTGTGTTGCTACTCTTAAAATACATCTTCATGAGTATCAGATTGACATGAGACTCAAAGCAGGTCACCACACTATAGAGAGCAGAATGACGTAAGTGTAAAAGTGTATTTCTCCCTTCCTAAAAGCTATGGTTTGGATTTAGAATGTCCCCCTAGACCTCATAAAGACAAGGCAGCCACATTGGAGGGGTCCCAGGGGTGTGGCCTTGGGGATTATATATGGTCCCTCCTCCCCTCGCTCTCTTGTTTCTGGCCTCCATGATGTGAAAGCAGAGTCCTCGCATGCTCTCTCTCTCTCTGCCTCCAGCACCATGCCCTGAGCTCCACAGACTTCACCCAGCCTAACATGGACTGAACCCCTGAAATCTCCAGAACTGTGAGCGAATAAATCTTCTTCTAAGTTGTGGTGGTCAGGTGTTTTGGATTACAGCAGGGAGAATACTGATCAATCTATCTCTTTCAAGGTGAATATCTGTATTTCTTCCTATCTATAGAAGTGAATATACCTATATATCTGTCCATCTGTATTGATTTGGCTGTCTATCGAGAGATGTTAACTTGTTAGTGTTAAAGCTTTTCATCTACAGACAGCCAGGAGCACATGTGCAGAAAGGAGGAGGAGGAGGGCAAGAGGAGAAGTTAGGCTTCTTTCTATTGCTGCAGAAAGGGAGGGTATACTCCAGGGTGTCATGGAGCATCCCTGCGAGAGGGATTTGGGGGGATTCTGAGGTGGGATCTGAGAACAGGGGGGCTGTTCGGAATTGGAGATGGTCAAGGAAGTGGTCGTTTGAGCAATCTGGTCATGTCAGTTCAGGAGTCGGGGAACAACGTGGTCCTGGGGTCATTGATGAGGAAGCAGCCAGCACTGTGAGATCAGCGATGGTTTCTGCAGCTGTGGCACGACCTCACAGAGGGACACTGTGTGATGGTTCTTAGCCAGGGGAAGGACTGTGGATGGTCTGTTAGAAATATCAAAGAATGATTACCAATAGTACTTTTTTCCTTTCTCATTAGGGGAACACTGTGTGTGTGTGTGTGTGTGTGTGTGTGTGTGTGTGTGTGTGTGTGTGTGTAAGTGTGTGTGTAATTCCAAGTAAAAAAAAGTGACATTTATGAAATGGAAGGAAAACCTGGACACACCTTCTAGCTTTACTTGTTTCTATTTAGTTGCTTTCATCACTGATTTTAGAGGTCGTTAGCCAAATGATAACGTAAGACCCCACTAGCTTTGCTAAAGATAACATCTCAATGGTCACTTGGTAAAGACCGTTGTTTTTCAGAAATTTGCAGGTAGCCTTGTCTAGCCCAAACCAGTTGAAACCTCCAACCCCTTCACCTGGGGTCATGTGTCTGTGTCCATGAATGACCTTTCAACATCAGAGGGCTGAAAGTGCTACCCCCAGATCATGTGAATGAGGCCAGTTTTCTGAACATGCATGCTATGAAGAGCCAGGAAGTTTGATTATACAAGCGCAGACCACCAATTACTCCACTTCTTCCTGCCTCCAATCACCTTTCCCCAACCTCAGACCATCCTGTTTCTATATCCCATAAACATCCCTAAACTCTATCCTCGGGGAGGTAGATTTGAGAAACTACAGCAACGGCAGAAGGGATAAAGCAATCATGAATATTCATCAAATAGAATATGATCTAGAAATGAGAACAATATACTACTACACACAACAGCATGGATGAATCTCCCAAATATACTGTTGAATAAAGAAGCAGGACACAAAAGCATGGACGCTGTGTGAGTCCACGTAGATAGAGTTCAAAAACAGGCCAAGCAGATCTACACCAGAGCAGTCAGGGTCCTGCTGACCTGTGCTGAGGGAGAGAGAGGAAGGTTTAGAAGAAAGCAGGTAGGAGTTTCTGGCTGGGACTAAGGTTCTGTGGATTGATCTGGTGATGGGTCAATTGATGAAGATTTGTTGAGAATATATTTACACATATGCACTTTTCTGCATGTATATCATGATTTTTTAGTCTGTCTGATCCCTCATCTAAAGATTAGGTAGGTGCCATGATCCACGTGGTTTCTGGACCCACAGACTGCTGGCCAAATGCAAGTACCCAGAGCAGGATGGCAGAATGCAGCCTACTCCTCCTCCGGTGACCACGTAACACCCCTAGAAAACAAACAGAAAGGGGGACTGCCTGCGTGCCGTGTGCAAATTCCTCCAGGTGAAAATAAGCTAGGGATGGCGTGGCAGAGAGGTGGGAGAGGAATTCTGGCTCCGTGAGCATGTGGCTTGACACTGACACTGTTTTCTACCTGGAAGGGACACTGTTGATCGTGGTGCATAAACTTCTAACCTCATATCTGGAGAGCAGAAGCTATAGTCTCCTGAAGCTATCCGTCTGAGGCCTTAGAGTTTTTCTCCCAAGTCTTCTTGTGGCCTCCTCATTGATTGACAACTCTTCAATTCTTTGGCCTACAAAGTGAACCGGAAGTGGCCCATCATCCCAAATATTTGGGTTTGGCTGGTGGTAAGAGGGAGTCAGAAACATTAGTGATTGAAACATGATTTTCTGAGACGAAACTCTTCCCAGTAAAATGAGTGGGCTTCTCCTGAGTCTTTGACACCCCACAGTGGCTTATCATGTTTCTTGGTGCTCCAGGTTCCTGGAAGGATAGAATCACTATGGTCATCTCTGCCTGTGATTCTTTTCCATTATGTCAGTTAGAAAGACATGGTGGCTTTTCCAGTCAGACACTGGAACAGGGAGCATAATCTCCCACAGCTTATCTGAGAATCACCTCAGAATGTACAGGGTGACTCATGATCTTGACCACTGTCTAGCTTCTGGAAGGACATAGGGGACTTGTTTCTCTGCACGTAAAACAAAGGAAGATGATATGTGCCTATAAAGGAAGTTCTGAGAAGAGTGATCTCACATGCCATGAATTCTGAATTTACTGTGGAGGTGGTCGACCTGTTCATAAAAGAACAGAGATTGGACAGATAGCATAGTTCCTCTTGGTGCTGGAATTTATGTCTGACTTGTTAGTTAGTTGTGTGTTCATAGTTGTGGGCCAAATCTTTACTTAGTGCACAATTATGAGCTTAAGGTGTCAGAAAGACTACCGCCCAGAATGAGCTGAGACTTGAATAGGATGTAAAACTCAATATTAGGGAAATTACAAGGAGGGGGGTTAAGCTTTATTGGAACAAGTAGAACAAGAAAGAGATTTGCCCACTGCCTGGGGCAAGTGATGTAATGTTGACAGATTTCAGAGAAAAAGCAGAATACCCCCAACCCCACGCAGCAGTCTCTGCAGAAAAGGCTGTTCAGAGAGAGAAAGGAAGTCAATGGGAGCCCAAGATTTGTTGGGGAGTCTTAAAAAAGCTAAAGCTGATCTAATGGAACTGATCAAAGGTCATCTGGTCTCTATGGTTGAGAGGAATTAGTTTGAAAACAAAGAGGAAAGGTTTCTTATCTGCCTAAAATTAATTTTGAACCAGATGTAGTGGTGCACGCTTGTAATCCCAATAGTTGGGACGCTGAGACAGGAGGTTTGCAGGTTCACAACCAGCCTCAGCAACTTAGTAAGGCTCTCAGCAACTTAGTGAGACCCTGTTTCAAAAATAGAAAATAAGTAGGACTGCAAATGTAGCTCAGAGGTAGCATGGCCCTGGGTTCAATGTTCAATTCCCAGTAAAACACACACACACACACACACACACACACACACACACACACAAATTTTGAGTGGTCACAGACAGAATGAGAGTTATTTTAAAAAAAGAAAATAGAGGCCCATTACATATTGATTTAGACTCTGCAAACTATCAGTCAGTAAGACTGATATAGGTACTAGATAAAAATCTAGGACCATGTATTAAAAGAATGGCCGAGATGTAATAACACGGTGATCCTGGGGAGACAACATCTGGTTCATTAGAGCAAGTCCATCTGGACAGAGCTCATTGCCTTGATTGATGAGTTTACTGGAGGGACAGGAGCAGTGAATGCAGCTTTGGGCATGGTATTGACCCAAAATCCCATGACATCTTCACAACAAATGGGAGAGAAGTAACCGTGCTGATGGATGCGCAGTTGTTTGCACTGATGGAGCTCTAACACGCTGGCTACAGCATCCTGGGGGGAGGTCTCTCGTGGTCAGACTCAGCACTGAGACTCCCTCCTTTTTCATTTTTACAACTATCTAAAGAGATTTATGTGGTGCACAGATGCTATCTATCAGTACTGATGAAAAGCTGACATTTGTGGCAGGAGAGAAGATATACATATAAAGAGAATTTAGACTAGCCTAGTAGAATTAGAATATCAAATTGTCTTGACAGACTAGACTGATGGTCCTAACCCACTCTGTCTAAGCCTCAATTTTCTCACCTGGAAAATAGGCACAATGCTATTATTTTTCCCATGGGGTTGCTATAGGAATGCAATAAGATAAAGGATTAAAAAGCAATACATTTAACTCTGGGCTAGCACAGGGTAAGTGCCTAACTATTGTTTTCTATGGCACTTCTAATAATTCAGTTAAGGCAATAAATGATGCAAAAACAAAACACCCAAAACTCTGGACTTAGGTAAAAAAAAAAATCAACTCCATATACAAGGAAGCAAGAACGTGTAACTCAATGGAAATTCACAGGATGAATACATAGGTGTTGGGGTTGACCTTAAACTCAATACAAGCCTAGAGTGTATCTGTCATTAAAATCTTGTGTCTGACTTCGGTTGCCACAGAATTTTAGGGAGGCAGCTATTCCTTTTGCCCATTTGAAAATCTCTCCACACTGAAGGTTCTGAGTTCAAATCTAGACCACATACCTTCATAGTTTCTCAGCCCTGGCTGCAAATTAGAATCACCTGGGGAGCTCAGAAGACTACCAATGTCTCTGGGCCCCAGCCAAGAACACATAAGTCAAAATTCTGGCCACTGCTTTAAATTAAATTTTGGCATTCTTTAGAGATCCATACAGGACTATGATGGGATTTGAAACTCAGACATTTAAAAAATTATTAACTAAAGATCCAGGGTTTATTTAAGACAGGTGGAGAGATGCCATCCAACAGTAGAAGATTAAGTTTGTACTCCAAGGCTCAGAGTCCCAGAATACCATCTGTGATGTAGGAAGATACGATTTACTTTCCTGTCTCCAGAGTGCAAAACTTGTACCACTGTATGAGTTTATGGGAAAATAGATATTTTTAACATACAAGAATATTATAAACAATTTTTCTATAAAACTAAATGAGTTACTTTGGGAAATTATTAAATTCTCATGATTGCTGGTGTTCAATGTTTTTGAAGCTACTTTCCAGGGAGGCTATAGAGGATGTTGTATGTGTGTGTGTGTGTGTGTCAACTAAATAATATATTTACAATTTTATTAAAAGTTCTTATTCTTTTTGCTGATAAAAGCAACCACATTCACTAATCAGTCTGGGGGCAGATATTGGTATTTATGCGTGTGTGTGTGTGTGTGTGTGTGTGTGTGTGTGTGTGTTGTTGTTGCTGGGAATTGAACCCAGAGACTCACCAATGCTAGGCAAGAAGAACTCTACCACCAAGTTACATACCCAGCCCAGGAATTAGTATTTTTAATGACTCTCAAGGTGACTTGATACCTCCCAGCAATGTTCTGGCTTCTAATATCAACTTCCAATGAGAACCCCAGTGACAAGTGTGTTCTACTATTCACCAGGGGTTTGTAGAAAGCAATCCATTACTGTATTAGTCCATTTTCTGTTACTATAACAAAATACTTGCGGTTGGATATACATAAAGGAAAGAGTTTCTTTGGCTCACAGTCAGAGCCTGCAAGTCCAGGATCAGGCAGCTCCATCTGTTTGGCCTCTGGTGGGGGGCCCCTTGGCGGTGTTACAACATAGTGGAGAAACAGGGAAAAAGCAGAAGAGAGAATATTATGAGACAGAAATCCAGAGGGATTCAGGGTCCAGGATCACTTTTTTTTTATAACAACTTTAACTAGGATCCTTCCAGAACTGCATTAATTTCTTCCAAGAGTGATTCCAAATTACCTATTAATCTCCTCTTATAATTTAACTCTTAAAGGTTCCACTACCTCTCAGCATCACCACATTGGGGACTCAGCTTCCAGCACATGAATCTTTCGGACCATGCTTAAAGCACATCAAACCATAGCAATTATCCTCCATGCATAGTGTATCTGGGAGAGATGTTAGATTGAGTTAAGCCTAGGGGGATTCAGAAAACATAGAGTGAAATGCAGAATCTTAAAGTCCTCAGTAATTCTCCTTGCTTTTCTGACAATACCAATTCCAGACAAGCAGATTGAATCCTATTAAAGGTGCTTCATATAAAAGGTCTTCGTGCCGGGCATGGTGGCGCACGCTTGTAATCCCAGTACTTTGGGAGGCAGAGACCGGAGGATCCGGGTTCGTGGCCAGCCTCAGAGCTCTCTCTCTCTCTCTCTCTCTCTCTCTCTGTCTCTCTCTCTCTCTCTCCTTAATGAGGCCCTCCGCAAGTTCGTGAGACCCGGTTTCAAAGTAAAGTATAAAAAATAGGGCCGGGGGCGTAGCGCGGAGGTAGAACACCCCTGCATTCAATCCCTGGTACCGCAAAAAAAAATAAAAATAAAAAAATAAAAATAAAAATAAAAACTAAAAGGTCTTCATTATATCACAAAAAAAGTTTTGATCCTTAGCCAATTGTCCATTGATTTGAAGGCAGTCAATACAATTGAACTACAGTGAAATAAGAGGGTTTGGATAGTCCTTTGGAGGTTGGGACAAAAGAGGATTAAATTTCTACTCCAAGGCTCAAAGTCCTGGAATACCATTTGTATAGTCCAGTCCTTTCTCTTCCTATTTTTAATGTGCTGTTCATTCTGAATATGAATAGTATTTCTGAGATAATAAGTCTGCATTATTGTGGGTAAATGATTCACCAGAAAGGAGGACAAGTGCCTTGGCAAAGAAGGGCATTTTATTTCGTCCACGTTACTCATCAGTGATCAGAGAATAAGCGCTATCACATTAATTCTGTGAAATTCCTACCGATCTCTGTTTTATTGCCAAAAACTGAGTGAAAGAAGGGCCTGTCCTTCTAACTCTCAAACTCAGTCTCTGTACAGCTTCATTCATTCATTGACACAGTGACTGGGGAGGGCCTCTGTTCCAACTAGATTACTTAATATCTTTGTGTATCCATGTGTTTTCTCCCATTCAATATAACTTTCAAAAAAAAAAGGACTGTTTTTGGCCAATCGGGCAAGCTATCAAAGGACATTACGACATATCTTCATCTTTGGTTTGGGTTAGATCATTTGGAGTCAAAATGGGTCCAGAGTAGAGTTTGTAGACCTAGAACATTTTGGGTGTTTAACAAATATTTAAGAGCTAGTGAATACTTCTCTTAACATTAACAACAATTAAAATTTATTTTCATACCCACATTTCACTTTATTCTAGAAGAGTTCTATAGTTTTGTGGCATGTGTTTTTAGTTGCTTTCCCACAATTCCTTCTGTCATTTCTCAGTTGCTAACAGAACCCCAATTTTGTTTCTGGCAGCCACATGCCCAGGAAAATCTGCTGGCCACTAGGTGGAGCCAGTAATATAGTTCTAGCCAGTGAGAAGAAAGCCTGACCTGCTGGAAGCTTCTAGAAAAGCTCTGGGGCTTCTTATTGACAGGGAATGGCAATGGTGTCAGCTGTTCCATTTTTTCAAGTCTTAGACCAGCAACTCGAGGATCCATTTTGGGATGTTGAGGAAAAGCCAAGAGAACTGCAGAGACATTGGCCCTGAAGTGGCAGGTTTGCTATTCAGAAAAAAGAACCAGAACATATAACGACACATGCAATGTTCCGACATGTAGCTTCTGGTAGGCCCAAGGCATTCTGTTTTGTCCAGAGGCAGGTAACTGAGAAGTTAATGACTGGATTGTGTACTCAGGCAAATAAAAGGACATCCTGACTATACAATGGCTGAGAGGCAAGATGACTTAATGTATTCTTAGAAGTTGAACTCCTACTCAGATTGTGGAAAAGAACGCTGTGGGCAGAACCCAGGGAAGGACAGCACGTAAGGGACAGCTAATAATTAAATGAAAATGGAATGCGTGCTTCCACTCTATGTGATTACTGTTTTTCTTCTTACCAATGGTAGCTCAAGCCTTAAAGAAACACGATTAAACTCAAGAAAAAGAAATAGTAAAAATCAAAATACTTCACTTCTTTTTGCTTTATTCCATTATCATTGTATGAGGCAATACTCACCTGGCAGTAAAAACTATCGCTGGGTTTTCCCCTGGTTAACTCAATATTTCTATTTCTATTGATTCTTTTTTGGTCATTCTATGATCATTTATGGTCATTCTATGATCATTTAGTAGGGACATAAAAATAAATTTTTTGGTGTTGTGCTAATTCTTTAAAGAATCACATCTAATTTCTCTAAAGCAAAGGTGGGCATTTTTTAATAAAGAGATAGTAAATATTTTAGGTTTTATAGATTATACAGTGGCTGTTGCAACTACTCCCATCTACCATGGTAGTGGGGAAGCAGCTCTAGACAATACATAAATTATTAAGTTGTTTATTTTAACACTAAGTTGTTGTGTTCTGATAAAATTTTATTTACTAAAATTGGTGGAGGGCTGGACTTGGCCCATGGGCATAATTTGTCAGCCCCTACTCTTCATCCCAAAGCGCAGGAGAGAATCATCACCACAAGGGCTCAAGACTCAGCAGAGTCCTGGGTCTCCTGGGCAGCTATTTACCTGGATCTCAGAAAGAGAACTCTAATTTCCCACACAATAAGGAGGTAGTATAGATGGGAGGCTGATGGATGAAAGACAAGGGAAACCTGGATGCCAAATATCTGGGGAGTGAGCAAAACAATGTGATTATTTGCTTTCAACTGGGCAAAAATACAAATAAAGCCAACGAACATTCATGCTCATTTCCAACTTCCAAACTTATCATGCCTGTCTAAAGTTCTCAGCCTTCAGCTGTTTTTCTGGATGTCATTTCTACATCAGGTTAATATATGCACTACTGCCCTCTTTTGGACAGAAATGGAATCTCATTATAGGTTTTCTTGCCGGCTAGTTTAAGTCAATCAGAAAGGTTTGAACTGAGCTCTAGTCCCAGCATTTTTAAACCAACCACCTAACACAAAGTCAGAGTTCTTGAGATATATTTTTCCCCATGTTGGCAGTTGGGAACATAAATGGCCATCGTAATTCTAAAACTGGTGCAACCCACTTTATGTAGTAGGTGGATATGAAGATTCCAAACTTTCTTGTTTGGGTAGCTAAGTACAATATTTGAGCAAAATCTTGAGTGAGTCACTTGATTTGAAGCCAGGGCTCATTTCAGCCCCACAGCAGCGCCTGCAGCATCTCTGTGAAGCAAAACACTCAATAAAGGCCAGTTGGAAAAATCCTACTCTGAGGGGTCTACGCTCAGAGAAACCCTAAGGTTTCCTTTGCAGATTTCTCTGTTTAAAACTGCTTTTTAAATGACTTGATTTCCAAAACGTGAAATATTTTTTCTTTTCAAAAACTTTGGTGTCAATAGTATTACTTCCACTGACAAAAGTTCTACCAAATTTTTGTAGCTCAGTAAGCCACAATAGTATCAGTATGCAGTGCTGTGGTCATCAAAGGAAGTGGGAACATTCTGGAATGTGTAGAAGTTAGAGGAATATATAACCGTCCACTCAAGATAGTCCCTGCTGGAGCAGTCTTCAGACATGCCCACCAGTATTTATTTGTTATTTATTTATTGATACAGCAAATGGTACCTTGGTACTTTTGCAGGCTTAACAATTAAATTAGTTTATTGTTCACCCATAGTGGATCTATCTTGTGGGGAGGATCTACTATAGGCAAGAATCAAAATTTTTAAAAGTTAAAGGAATGATAATGAGAAATATGATATTCATACATTCTCTACTGTGGTAGACCTACTGAAGACACCTATGTCCTAGCGCATCAGCCTAAGATCAACAGGAATGGAACTGAAGTCTAAAAAATATTAAGTTTAATGAACCATTTCCAAAGAAAAGAAGAGAATAGTTATGATAGGTCTTGAGGGAAGAAAGGAATTGAAGTGAAAATTAAACTGCTTTGATGGGCTGTAGGAAAAACGGCTGGACCATCAAGCATTAATTCTGAACCATTATGTGGACTTCAGGGCCTGTTTCCTTGGAAACCACAAACTTATGATCAATGGGGAATATTGTCCCTAGACACTGCTTATCCGAAGCTCCCCCTCTGGGTTGGAAGATGGGGCTTCTTTGACAGGTCAGAGTGACTAAAACCTCTAGGCTGCAGGGGAATGTTTCATCCCTCCTGATAGAATTTCGAGCAGCAAAGTGTTTTGATGGTCTATGATAGTGGAGCAAGACAGCAGTAATTCCTCCAAGAGGGTTGTGTGATGCTTTATAGCGGTGGCATGTCCTTGGAGAAATGCTGTTTCTCATACACATTGCTGCAGGCTTTATCATGTCTGTCATTCCAGCTTGACGGATGTCTGGACACATTTCCTTTCTCAGGGGGGTGGCGAGTAAAGATCCAAGTTAGCTGACTGGACACGTGGGCCCCACAGGGTGAGATCATTGGGTAGCCCAACATTTGAGACCCTTGGGCGAGGAAGGGCACCACCCTCACCTCCCCTGGCCTTAATTCTTGCCCCCCTTCTCTTCCTCCATCTCTCCTTAGGTCCTTCCTCCTTTTCCCCGGGGAAAGCAGAGAGAGTAGAGGATGGCAAAAGCCCTCTTTTGAGATATTATGCCTGTATATGCTCATATTTTTCTTCTTTATTTATGGTCCATTTTATCCTATCTTCATAGTTTAACTCTGAGAGTGAAGTAGGGGTCACATGCTATTTCCAAATTATTGGGAGAGGTACCTCACAGTTTGCCCTAAGATGTAGCTGACAATAGGATTAAAATTTTGACTGAAGTCATAGTCTGGTGGAATTATAATTTTAGAAAGCACTAAAAAAATTCATCTGGCCCAACACTTTCATTTTAGAAGTAAAAAAAAAATGGGAGCCCAGAAAGGCATAATAATCAGTGTCCCGTCTCCAGGGGACTAGAGAGCCTGATCTCATGTAGAATAGGTTTGTTGATTCTTGGAGCTGAGCGCTGGCGTAGGCGCCCTGGGAGCCAAGAAGCAGGTATTTGGCAACCACCACCCACAGGCACAGGGTCTGAGTAATGACTTAGTGTAATGGTCTATTGGTAGCTTCCAGCCCAATGCCTATCCTCCTCCTCAACTGAGCCAAAATAAAACACCAAAAGCAACTTCTAAGGAAACTCGACTATCTCATATTTACTTAGTAACATGGTAGTTTGTTTATTGTGAGTTAAGGCTTTGCCAAACTAAGCAAAAATGAAAATGATGTTTTCAGCCCTGTGGCTCTTTTTATTTTAAGTAGGTGCTTGTATGTATACACTTTCCTTTTTTAAAAATGCCTGGGAAAGTTAATAAGTGACTCTTGATTAACTTTCAAATCAAAGGTTTTGTTGACATAATTTCTACATGATTTTCTGAATTTTCCAAATGAGGTAGAGCTGAAACCCTCAGGGGCAATTCCTGTCCCTGGATAAGCTGGATAAGCCTGGACTTCCCTGTGACATCACAGCGAGAGCTGGGGAACCAGGAACCCCAAGGCCAAGCCAGCACCTCGAGAGATGAGATGGTCTGCAAAAACATGTGCGATCTTTGTTCAGTTGAAATAATACAGTCCTGTTTTGTTCAGTACCTATGATTACATATTGAAAAGGAATTCTGAAAATGCCTTGCTATATATAGAGTTGGAATGTTCCAAAGGGGACATTGTAAAAACTGTCTAGCAAGAAGTTCAAAGTATGTTTCCAAGTGGCGAAAGCAAGTCAGACAACAATCTGGACAGTAAAATTCTAGTTTGGTTAAAAAAGAAGAAAAAAATCTGTGGTTGGTTTTGTGTGTGTGTATGAAAAAAAAAATTTTTAATCATCAAAAATATCCAAAAGAAAATCCATCACACTGTTAAAGATAGTTACCTTTACCACTATGAGATTGAGGAGACAGTAAAGTTTCATTTTTTACTTTATGGTCTTTAGTGTTTGCATTTGTTATAACTAGCATTGCTATATTTATAATCTAAAAGCTCAATTAGAAAAGGCTATCTAAGTTTTAAAACATCACATATCCACTTGACTCATAACTTCTTTTGGTGTGAATATCGTTAATATTAACAGAAGTGTTAATATGAATTGTTTTTTACTTCAATATCAATGGTCTAGTAAAGCTCATTCTGATATATTAAGATGCAAAAGCATTACAATGAACATTACAACATATAATATTAATAGTATATAATATATATGATAGTAGGTGATATAAATATTAGAGGCTCTTAATTTGTCAGAAGTGCAATCTGTTTGTGAACTAATTTGTTCAATAAATAGTTTAAGTACCTTCTATGAATAAGTCTCCAAACTAGATGCTAGAAACAAGCATGAGAAAGTAAGTCATCGTCCTCACCCTGAAGAGCTTGTGTCCTGTTGGAATGGAGCAGCACACAGAAAACAATTGATACACCAGGAGAATAGCCCTGTGAGACGTAGAATAGCTACGTCTCACAGGGCGGTGGGGATTCCCACCCATGTGAATAAAGACAAGGAAGCTTCCTGGGAGCTGACTCCAACTTGAACTGGAAGGATAGAAAATTTCCCAGGCAGAACACATGGCAGAACATTCCCAGCAAAATAAACAGTACGACTGAAAGAAGAGACGGATCAAAGCTTCTAGTACGCAATGAAATAGATAAGCAGGGTAAAAACCTGTTGAGAGGATCAGATTAGTTTACCGCAACCTAGATTCCTCTGGAGAATGCACCGGAGGATCTTCAAGCTGGTCCTCTGGTAACTGTGTTTAAATTAAATGACACCTCCCTCCTGGGCATATCAAATTAGAACGGATATATCCCTCTATAATAACACTTTAGATATACACATGTGTGTAGAGCGATGATTTGTATAGAATTGAGTATCAGTGAAATAGGAAAGAAAATGAAATTATTGTTATGCATCCAGTTGATGTTGCAATGAATAGTTAATGACATATTTATTTTATAAAATGCATTTTCTTTCCTGTTTTAGTCAAATTAATAATGAAGTCATGATGAATCAGATTTTCATAAAGTTTGTATCCTATCAACAGTGATGCCTTAATTAGATATTGCTTGCTGAGTCATTATAGTTATTAGCTGTCATTAGTTTCAGTTTGGCTCAACTCTCCTCCCCTGAGGCAGCAACAGGAATTATCAATAGAATTTTTAAAATAATACTTACATTCGGAATGAACAATGAAATTTAAATATGATGTTTAATCATTATAATGGAGTCATACACAATAAATTATCACGATCATAGAATGTATTATAACTCATTTAAATTTCATATGTTCCTATCACAAAACTTTCATGATCTGTTCTTACAGCAAAATCCATACAGTACTTCTTGTTTATCTTCTTTCAAAAATGTCAATGTCACAATATTATAAAAATGAAAGTAGCAATAACATATTATTCAATTTACTGAACTCTTTCTTCACTTAAGACTGTATCTGGACCAATAATGTGTTCAAAAATGAATCTCTAATAGAAATTGCTTTAGAGATTATGGGTGTATGAATCCTCTCCTTTGTAGATATGCAAATGTTCCCATTTCCTTTTTCTTTATTGGAATGCCACAAAATTATTTCACCTGCCATTTCTTTCGATTTAGAAGGATAATGCATTTTCTCTTAAACTCTAAAAAATACTCTCTAAGTTCTTTTAAAAGATAACCAAAAGTAATCTGTTTGAATTTCTTAGAAGCTTTCGCTAACATAATTAATAGCAAAAAACAATTCACACCAAATAATAAAGTGTAAGATTAATTCATTTTCTGTCAAAAAACATTTTTCTTGATATTTTTAATGTGCTATTTTCCTTTCCTGTTCTAGGGTACTTCATATGTCTTGCTTAAATAAAATCTAATTGCTATTACATTTAGCTGGTATTTTTGTTGTGTGTCTGAGTATGGTGATATATTATGGGCAGACCTAGAAAATACCTAATATAATAATTGAGTTGCTGAACTATTACTACAATGGGGACCTTGTCTCAAGTGACAGATTCACAAACTGTAATTAATGAATATTGTAATTCTAACCAAGATTAGTTATATCGAGCTGAATGTTCAATTTTGAAATTTAAAAGAACTCTAATTGTTTTATAATGAAAAAAAAACTTTTTACAACTTTGTCATTCGCGTCCAACTAGTTGCCCATGGAAAGAGTCAGTACTATGTTTAAATGATGTTATAGATCTCCATCTGTACAGGTTTTAAAGTACCATGAATTGCTTAACATTACAAAATGTTTCTCAGCTGCCCTGTGCAACTCTTATGATTGCCACACTAAAGTCATGAGTGCTCTGGAACAGGAAGAGAAATAACAGATTCTCATCACTACTGGGAAGCAGTATTTCATTGTGGAGAGATCTATTTTATTTACAGTATCCAGGAAGAATTTGACAAGTTAATGTCTCTTTTTTCTTCCCCATGTGCAAGAGGCACTTATATCTCCCCTGCACTCTAAAGCAATGCTCGCTCAAACATTAACAGCAGCACAATCCACAAAGCCTCATATCATCTAGATGTGGTTGCTTTTATTCCAAATGCTAAGACAAGATGTGCAGAGAAATGTTTCCTGAGGATTTAGGATTGCCTCTTCCTTGCACCAAGAACTACATGGAGGCACCCGGTGATAAAGACACCGGATGTATTTTTTTTTTCTATGTGGTTTTGGAACACAGGAACATTTTACCTCCGAGTTACACCCCCACCCCTTTTATTTTTTATTTTGAAACAGGGTTTCACTAAATTGCTGAGGGTCTCACTAAGTTGCTGAGGCTGGCCACGAACCTGTGATCCTCCTGACTCAGCTTCCCAAGTACTAGGATTACAGGCATGTTCCACCATGCCCAGTGGATGTGTTCTTTAATAAGTTTATTTTTTTTCATGGGCTTGTCAGCTACGGAGTTCCCTGAAGCATGGGGCTCAGGGCAGAGGTTGGAGTTGTCTGAGTCTAACACAAATACTAGTTGGGTCATTTAGATTTTCCTTCTCAAGATTTTGGAATTCACACGAAGACTTCTGAGGAGCTGAGCCATGTTAATGGCAGAAGAATGGGACTTCCTTTTGTGGAACTTCCTGGATCTTCCAGAGGCTTTGGGGGTTGGGGAGAGTCACCTCTTCAGTGGATTCCATGCGATATGTTAATATCTTTCTAATAAATGCCCTTTCTCTGTGTGTAGATGTACTTGTTTGGTTTCTGGTACATGTAGCCTAATGACTCCATTATGGGGAGAGAAGAGATGAAACTGAGTGTTGGCTGGACCTAGATTAAAAGTGACTACAAACCTTGTGTGGTGGCACATGACTGTAATCCCAGGACTGGAGAGGCTGAGACAGGAGGATCACAGGTTGGAGACCAGTCTCAACAATTTAGAAAGACCCTCAGCAACTTAGCAAGACCCCTTCTCAAAATAAAAAAGGACTGAGGGTGTAGCTTGGAGGTAGAATGCCCCTGGGTTCAACCCCCAGTACCACACACACACACACACACACACACACACACACACACACAATGACTCCAAAATCATCGGGGTGGAGGGCGGTAGGGAGAAAACTCAGCCAATGAAACACATTGTCTCTTTATTCCCTCAGATGGCATGGGATCCCTCTATAAAAGGCTCTTTGAGCACTTTCCATTGTTTCATGCATGATCACAGATGGCATTGGATGAGCAAGGCTTGTTCTATGAAAGGTAGCTTTGGGCATGGGCTGAGCGGCCAGGAATCGGGACTGGAATGGTCTCCTCTTATTGTCGTCAGGATCTCTCAGCTTCTGGCTGTGTGAAAGGACTGGGATTCTAGAGACCCACTGAGCCCACACTTGTCCAAGTCAAGTCCCTGTTTGAGAGAGGTGGGGACTATGCAGGAATCATCCCTTTTCACCCCTATCATCGCACCCACAGGGCCAGTGAGAAATTCTAACAGACAACACAGCCCAGTCTGCAGGACAGAGAATTCCTGCGACCTTCTGCAGAGCCAGATACTCCCAACAACACTGCAAGCCACGTTAATTCATCCAAGAGCTATTCTTCATTGTCTCTTTTTATAGATTCTTTTAAAGATTTTCTAAAAACTGAAAATAGGAAATTATTTACAGATGGAATTAATGTCCTGCAAACAACTGTTCAATATAGAATAGCGCATAGCAACAAGGAGCGTTAGACACCGCGGAGTCACTTGCTGATGTTCATGGATATATGGCTATTCATAAGTGATCTTCATATTTTGCCCTTATATTTACAAGGGGTGGTATTGTCAAACTCCTTTGCCACATAAACAAAGAATTTCTTTCTTCCTTTCTTTCTTAAGCCAATGCAGTAAGAAAGGCCTTATAGAGACTGTAAACTCTGGGAATGCTGTGTTTACTTTGCTCTCTCCAGTCTCCCTAATAACTAGGACCTTGTCTGATGTAGGACGGATGCTTAGTACATAGTGAATAAAGGAATAAATGAATGAACACATATAGCACGGGATTCTGTGATTTTCTCTTGAGTTCATTTAGTCTTTGAAATTTGGGTTGTTATTCTTTTTGTGTAGCTGTTGTATACTAATAGGAATATGCTATGGGTGTGTGTGTGTGTGTGTGTGTGTGTGTGTGTGTGTTACTGGGGATCTGGGGATTGAACCCAGGGGCATTGTACCTCCCAGCTATACCCGCAACCCTATTTTATTTTGAAAAAAAGTCTTGCTAAGTTGCTGAGGGCCTCGCTAAGTTTCAGCTGGCCTCAAAGCTGCAATCCTCCTGCCTCAGCCTCCCAAGTACTGGGATTACAGGTGTGTGCCACCACGCCTGAATTAGGTCCTTTAATAAATCTTTTAAAACTGTCGTAAAGGGTTGATACTCAACTTCAGCACATCCTCTCTCCCTAAGCACTGCAGATGGATATGGTTAGCATGCAATTTATTATGATGATGATTCGAATTCATGTCTTACAGTCATATGGGTTTCAAAAGTGAAGTACCCGATCGCTTTTATTATTGTCAAATAGAAAATCAACTTTCACTCATAGCCTAAATACAATTATGGCTTTTACTTCATTTGTGATTTCTACACTATTTAAAATATAGACCTCAAAAAAGAATATTAAAGGCTGGAGATATACCTCAGTGGTAGGGCGCTTGCCTAAAATGTGCAAGGCCCTGGATTTGAACCCCAACATGGAAGAGAAAAAAAGTCCTAAAGAAGAGTCTAGAAAATGGACTTCCGAGTTGTTCTTGACACATAGACTACAGCTGCAATGAGTTTAAGGAAATCTTCAAATGAAGGTAGGAACATGGTTCAAATGATGGCCTACTAAATACCATGTAAGATAAAGTCAGATAAAATTTTTAAAAGAAGAGTTTTTGCTCTGCATAAGGAAACATTCCTGTGGGAAAAGTGGAGATGTTGCAGCTGTATCCATTTCTGAACAGTACTAATAACACTGTAGATTACACTCCTGAGTGCCCTGCACAGCGCAGGGAGAGCCCACTGTGCGCCTTGGAGCCCTGGGTAAGGGGTATGTGAGGAATTGTCCTAACAGGTCTCTAAATCCATCTATAGATTAAACACTGTCAATGATGAATGAGATATTTCCAAGTGTGTAGTCACGCATCACTCCACACCAGGGATATGTTCTGAGTGGCGCGTCCTTAGGGGATTTTGCCATGCAAACATCACAGAGTGCACTTACACAACCCTAGATGGTGTTGCCTGATACACCCCTGGACATACAGACACCCCTGGATACATAGACTCACCACCCACTTTCACATTATGGGTGTGTAACAACTCTTTTTTTGTTGTTGTTTGCTTTTTGCGGTACTGGGGATTGAATCCAGGGGTATTTTACCTCCGAGCTACACCCCCAGCCTGATTTTTATTCTTTATTTTGAAACGGGGTCTCACTAAGTTGCAGAGGGCTCACTAAGTAGCTGAGGCTGACCGCGAACCTGTGATCCTCCTGTCTCAGTCTCTCAAGTACTGGGATTACCAGTGTGCACCACCATACCTGGCTATAACAACTCTTAAACCATCAGAACCACCAGGGCTGGCCTCGAATTCAACAGCACCGTCAGGTCCATTGTTTTCTTTGAACATCGCAAAGTTTTGCTCTGATAATGTTTATCATGCAAAGAGGGACATGTTCCTGTCTGTGCCCAGTCCTGGATCCAGGCCATTAGAAGTGTCTCCACATTGGACATAGGCTCTTCTCACACTTGTGCTAACATCCTTGCCTTCAGTGAAGCCCATCTTTTCAGTCTCCAGCTCTTTGTTCTTATTTTTCAAAGGTCGTAGCTACGGTGGACTGCGACATGTCTGACTGGCGAGCAGTAACCATCACTGGTTTTGCACCTTGCCAGTCCTTAGTCACTTAATTTTGTTTCTAGCTCAATCACTCAACTGGTTTTAATTTACTTCTCCTCCTGTCACCTTAAAAAAAAAAACTTGGCAATTTTTGCAGTGTATTTTGTATGCTTACAGGCCCTGATGAACAAAACAACACAAGAGTAAATCAAGTGCCTGAGAAGATGATGCGATTGGGAGATGCTGGCCGCCATCATGTATGTGGGTCATCGTTGACAGAAACGTCATTCTGTGCTACATGGACTGTACTTACCACTGTGTTTTAAATGTATTTCAGGTGTGGTGGTGCATGCCTATGATCCCAGTACTTGGGAGACTGAGACAGGAAGATTGCAGGTTTGAGGCCAACCTCAGCAACTAAAGGATGTTCTTTGGATAGTTGGGAAAATATGAATGATGGACTAAACTATTGCATCAATGTTAAATGTCCAGAATTTGATAACTGCACTGTGGTTACTTAGGAGAATGTCCTTAGTCTTAGGAAATGCTTAGGAAGTATTAAGAAGTAAAAGGAAATATAAAGGGATAGCCCCTCAAATGGTTCAGAAAAAGTAAAGAGTATAGATATGTGCGGAGAAAGATAGAATGATACAATACATGGTAAAGATTTGCAAATCTGAGTAGAGGATATAGGGAAACCCTATGTTTTATTCTTGTAATTTTCCTATACATTTGGGATTATTACAAGAAAAAGTATTTTAAGCCTGTGATGAAAAGATTTTATTTCAGATTGTTCTTCTATCAATTAGTCTGAATTAGTAAGAAACAGTTCTAATTTGTTGAGTGTTACCCTGGGGGTCTAGGAAAATTCTCTGTAATGATACCCATGGAATCCCTCTGGGTGAATCATATGCCAGAAACATCTGCTGTGTGATTCTACTGGGACTTCTGACTTCTATTAATTTGAGCGAGTATGTTTGGGAAGAAAAGCAGAAGTTTCCGGCTACTTAAGTCTAGAGAATGAAGCAGAACTCAGGTCCTTTGTATTTCAGAGCTGATCAAGTGGAAATGTCAATGGGGAAATCCAGGTCAACTTTAATTCCCATCATGACTAAGGGGCATAAAGATTCAGAATACAGTGACCTAGAACTGACCCAAGGAGAAAACATAGTCAAACCAATCTCTCATTTCCAGGATTCTTGGTAAAGCTGATTCAGCAATTCGTAATTCTTAACATTTACAATAAACACAAACACAGACCACTATATATGTTTTATTCTCAAACAGGCAATGAGATACCAAATTATTTCTCAGGACTCTGTATGGTTCTTATATATTCTTCAAAAAGATAAATTCAAGCCAGGCATGGTGGCACATGCCTATAATCCCAATACTTGAGAGGCTGAGATAGGAGGATCGCAGGTTTGAGGCCAGCCTCAACAACTTAGTGAGACCCTGTTTCAAAATAAAAAATAAAAAGGGCAGAGGGAGGTATAGCTTAAAGGTAGAATGCCCCTGGGCCCAATACCTAGTACCAAATAATAATAATTATTATAATAAGATAATGATGATAATAATAAGTTCAGCTAGAGAAAAAATTGACCAAGTATAACAGGAATGTGTATGACCATATTAAAGGTGCCAGAAATTAAACATCTTGTATGCTCATTACTCACCTTGAATGTCTTAGCTCTGGAAAATAGCATGTTCTTCAAAAGGTATCATTGTCATTAACTAGGAAATAGAAACAGTACTGATTTCCTTCAGACTTCCTCAGTCCTTATGGCTGAAATCCTAGAAGTGGCCTGGCCTGGTTATTTATCTGCTGTAGATATTCTACTCTTAGGACCCTGCCCAAGCCAGGCGTGGTGGCGCACGCTTGTAATCCCAGTACTTTGGGAGGTGGAGACCGGAGGATCCAGGTTCGCAGCCAGCCTCAGCTCTCTCTCTCTGTCTCTCTCTCTCTGTGTCTCTCTCTCTCCTTAGTGAGGCCCTCCGCAACTTCGTGAGACCCGGTTTCAAAATAAAGTATAAAAAATAGGGCCGGGGGTGTAGCGCGGAGGTAGAACGCCCCTGCGTTCAATCCCCAGTACCGCAAAAAAAAAAAAAAAGACCCTGCCCTTCCAGCCGTTCTGTAGCGCAAACTTATTCACATAAAAAGGGAGCTGCTACACTGTGAATCAATTCATTGCCAATAAATACAAATCTCAGCTCTGATCTTTTTAATTCTATGATTTTGAGCAAATAATTGATCTTTGGGGGCCTCAGTTTCTTCATAAAAATGGAGCTTCTGAAGAAGGGCAGGCAGAACAGGGAAGGGGTCTGAAAGCCAGATGACTGAGAGAATGGTGAAGAGAAGTGGAGCGATGCTCAGTCTAGACCGGGACTGCTTTTCCACTGTGATGCAGGGGGAGGGGGAGACCTGGTCTATGTGGATCAGTGGGCAGAATTAAGCCCAGCAGGTGAAAGTGCCAGGGACATAGATAGAAGACGAATGTTATGTTTTAAATACTAGGGAAGGTGCTAACATCTGAGCTGCGTACATGGAGTGATGTTCCAGGGGTCATGACTGAAGCAATCAAAGGAGACTCTGGATGCTTCTTGCTATCAGCGTTCTCACTGCTGCAATCTGAAACACCTGATCATCACAATGTGGAAGATTTATCTGCTCACAGTTCTGGGGATTTCAGGGGTTCAATCCATGTCAGGCTGGGTGAAGTCTGTGGAGCTTAGGGCCTGGTGGTGGGCAGCAGAGAGAGAAAGAGAGAGAGAGAGAGAGAGAGAGAGAGCGCTCTGCTCTCATATCGCTGAGGCTGGAAGCAAGAAAGAGCTAGAGGGGAGAAAGGATCATATATAATTCCCAAGTCCACACCCCCAGGGACCCTCCTCAGCAACCAAGCCCCGCCTCCAACATGGCTGCCTTGTCTCCCTGAGTTCTAGGGGGATGTTCTAAATCCAAACTATAGCAAGCACCTTGCAAAAGATTGGCCTTCTAGGTTACCAAGACACACAACTCCAATTTAATGTGATTCTTTATTTAACTTGGTCTAAGATTAAATTAGCCTGCCTAGGAAATTAAAGCAAACACTTGAGTCACATTAAGCTGGATATCAATTAAAGCCCCCAGATCTTTTTCACAATCATGCCTGCCAAGTCAGACTTCCCCAAACCTGTACTTGTACAGCAAGTTCTTTATTTTTCTAGGTGATGAAAATGTGGAAAGGCTTAGCATAGATAATTGTCAACCCATGAAGTTTAGGCAACTGAACAGGCAAATTGCATAGTATACACCAGTGAGTCAGCAACTAATTACATTTGTTAAACTGGTCCAACATTCTAACTTCTTGAGGCAGCTAATCCCGGGGGTCTTTTTTGGGTTTTTTTTTTTTGCTATTTTTGGTTCTGAGAATTGAACCCAGGGGCATTCTACCTCTGAGGTAGACCCCCAGCCCTTTTTATTTTTATTTTGAAACAGGATCTCACTAAGTTGCTCAAGCTCTTGCTAAACTGCTGAGGCTGGCCTTGAGCCTGTGATCTTCCTGTCTCAGCCTCCCAACTACTGGGATTATAGGCATGTGCTACCACATCCCACTAGGAGGTCTTTTAAAACTACTTATACACTTATAATCTACAATTCTTCCTAGTGTTATTGTTACTATTATTCTTATTGCTGTATTAGGGATTGAAACCAGGGCCTCGTGCATGCTAGGCAAGTGCTCTACTACTGAGCTACATGCTCAGCTTTAAATAAATTTTGTTTTGAGTTAGAGTCTCGCTAAATTGCCTAGGCTGGCCTGGAATTTATGATTTCCTGCCTCGATCTCCCAGGTAGCTGAGATTACAGATGTGCACCTGTTTTTCCCAGTGTTCATTTTTATTTTTTATTTTCTACATTGCTAATCTCCATTTTATCTATGCCAAAGTGACTTCAGTTACCCAACTTCTAGGTGAACTGGAGCTGCTGAGCTGAGCAGGGATCACCCTCATCAACTGACAAATGTTTATTGAGGGTCGTCTGCCTTACGCTTTGCTTAGTGTAGTGGGAAACACAAAGGAGAAAAAACCAGATTATAGCCGGGCGTGGTGGAGCACGCTTGTAATCCCAGTACTTGGGAGGCTGAGACGGGCCAGCCTCAGCTACTTAGTGAGGCCCTCCGCAACTTAGTGAGACCCTGTTTCAAAATAAAGAATACAAAATAGGGCTGGGGGTGTAGCTCTGAGGTAGAATGCCACTGGGTTCAATCCCCAGTACCAAAAAAAAAAAAAATCATGCATTCACGTAGTGCATCATCTACTTAGGGGGCATATGAATATAACACACAATGCAAGCATGACAAATAATAAGACTTAAGTGAGTGGAAGAGATAATAAGTGTTTGCAGGAATTGAGAAGATACCATCACTCAGGCTGATGTGATCAGGGAAGTTTTCATCAAAGCAATAAGAGCTTGAAAGATGTTCTGATAATGACCAGGTCTCGTTTTGGTTTTCCTTTCATTTTTTCTTTCTAATGTCAAAGGAGAGATTTACTGTAAGAACAGAAGTGTGAGTTGGGTGTGGTGGCGCACGCTTGTAATACCAGTACTTAGGAGGCTGAGACCGGAGGATCTGAGTTCGTGGCCAGCCTCAGCTACTTAGTGAGGCCCTCTGCAACTTAGTGAGACCCTGTTTCAAAATAAAGATTAAAAAATAGGGCTGGGGGTGTAGCCCAGAGGTAGAATTCCCCTGGGTTCAATCCTCAGTACCACCAAAAAAAAAAAAGAACAGAAGTGTGTTTGAAGAACTCCAACAGCAGAAAGGCAGTCAGATATCAGAAAGTAACCATAGTAAGGCTTGGGTATCTCCAAGTTTTCTTCTGCAGTATCTCTCTCTGCTTTGCTTGAACCGCCTGCTTTATGCTCATATTCATATTCTCTGTCTCTCATCTCTCTCCTTCATACACACATACTCTCTCTCCCCCCCCCATGTTTTTGTTGTTGTTGTTTCTTTGGTTTAAGGCGATGCAACCTTACAGTTCCAGAATTTCTATGCCATAATTTCAGCCCTGCAGAGAGAGAGAGTCCCAACCTAAAATTTGTTTTTGGAATCATGAATGTAAAGCTGTACATTCAGGGAAAATAAATTAAAAGATGCAATTTAGAAACAATTCTCAAAAGAAAAAGAATGTGAGGGTTTCTGTTCACCAATCTTCCCCAAAACATCTCTCAAAGGCTATTTCCTAGCTCCTTCTTTTTCTTAGACTTTTGGTAACAAAATTTTAAGACATTGTTATGCCAGGGGTACATACTAGGTAAAGTATTCATTGATCAGTTACACTGGTGTTTCCATCTATTAGCAGATAATCAAGAATCGACTCTACTAATTCTCCAAGATAGAACACTGTAGAACAGGGTCCCATGCAGATGGTAATGTATTAGTATTAGATGGTAACGTATTAGTCCTCTATTCTCTTCAGCAATCAGACTGTCAATTTAGTGCTTCTAGTCTGTACCTTTAGTTATAAAGATGGAGAACATTTATTTTAAATTGTTTGCAGGGAAAGGCCAAATAAGATGGTTCCGGGGGTGGGGGAGTCCAAGAGATGAATCAAAATGTTTTTATTAGAATGTATAAGAAAATTTGGAATTACTCTATACAGATCAATGTCCAATCAAGGTCCAAGCATTGGATTTGTGATTAAGCTTTTCAGGCCTCTTCGATTATGGAGACCATAGCTCCCCTTCCTTTCTGTACCAACCTGAGTATACCATAGATTTATTGAAGAAACCAAGTCATTAAAGATTTTAAGGATGGTAGTGATTTGATAGAATGTGTATTTACAAAGGAATATGGTGGCCAGAGTGATGAGTGCATTGGAAGGAACATGAAAGCAACGGCTCCAAGGTACCATTCAAGTACAGATTGCTGTATTTGGGGCAAGAGATTACGGTAGACTGATTTAGGCACTTAGAGCAGGAAATGGGGGGAGGGTGGAATTCATCTTAGATGCAATCCAAGGGAAAGTTTTCAAGCTCTGAAAAGCATTATACTAATTACCTAAGGTCTATAGTAATCTAATAAGTGAGAGTAATATTCAATAACCTTTAACTCAAATGTTTAGGAAACATCATTAGGTTGGGTGATCTTTTCATCCCAGGCAGTGTTTAAAAAAGCAAAAAAAAGCTAGATGACCAGCCATTAGGAATGATGTGACGTTAAGGCAAGAATCTCTCGTCTCCCTCCCCTTTCTTAATGAGTGATTGTCCAACAGTATCTGAAGAGGAATAGAGAGCTTTTCCAGGCAGCTCATTTTTTGGCTGAACATCTACAATTCTTAGAATGTTCCTCCTGACACTTAGCTCAAAAACTACCTTGTTGGTCTCAGTCTGCCTTCTCATAGAGAAGAAGCTCCATGCCTTGCCAGGCCCTCTTCTCCAGGCCGAACCTTTTCGCTTCCTTTAACTGTTTCTAACTTCCCATCTCGTTGTTCCTCTTCCCTGCCCATGCTCTGGATGGTCACTGTCCTCTTTGGAGCGTGCACCCTGCACCAAATGCCCTTTGTGTGGTGTGACCTCTGACCTCAGCAGAATGGTGAGGCCATTCACTCTACTGATTTAGATGATATATTTCATGAATGCAACCAAAAGTTATGGCCACGGTTCAGCTGCTCCTCATACTCCGGACTCATATTGATTTAACAAAACCCCAAAGTTACATTCTGTATGTATGTGCTATGGATATGCATACTTGTGAAATGCCTGTAATCTAAGTGTACAACTTATTAACCGTACTATATTAGTTTTAGATCCTTGTTCTGATCAATCAAGTTCCTTTTGACGTGCAGTGTTTCGGTCATTCATCTCAGTCTTAAATCACTGGAACTTTAATTACAAAACCAGCTCAGCTCATATCCCATAAGACAGATTTTAAGTAGGGTGGGGCTGTGATAGAAACCTCCAGAAGATCTCCCTCCAGGATGACGTGGTGTCATGAGCAGCATTTCCTTGGATATGGTTGCTTCCCGGTTTCTAGAACACTTAGTAGAGTTATTGTATTCTAGCCCCAAATTTCCTTCTCACCTCCAAAGACATTAAAACTTGTTAATATTATCTGTCTTCAGCCCTCCATTGGTCTGCCTGAAGAAGAACTCTGCTGACAGATGAATCTGCATGGTTTGTTGGTAGTGAATCTTTGCTGCTTCTTCGTTTGTCCTGGCTTGCAGCAGGCTTGCCAGACCCTAGCTTATAGACTTCACCTTCCTCCCCTTTGGAAAATCAAGGTATCCTATGCAAAACTTCATCTTTTCTTCACTATCACAAATTAATGTCACCTTGTGTCCTTACTGGCCACTTTTCTCGAGCAGCTCATTAGTTTAGTCCAGGAGGTAAGAACTCACTTAAGGCAATTAATTGGGTTTTAAGTTACTCAAGTTTGAGCTAACATTAACAGTCTAAAGATTATTCTCACTGATGAGTCAATGGGAGCAAGATAGGAGTGAAATTGTTTGGTTTTCTCCATTTCCTACTGATATTATACCATCCAGCCCTAAAGAAGATCCTAGCTTATCTCATTCTGCTTCCTGCTTTGATCACATCCCAAATCTCCCCAATTTAATGAGCCTTAGTTCTTACTAAACTTCTGTGTTCCAGGTTCTGGCTGTAACCTCACTTGCATATCACACCCTATCCCTAATTATGAGTTTTTCTACCCTTCCTGTGTATTTTTCTAAAATCTGAGTTGAATTTCTCAAGAGCCACATCAGCATCGTTGCTGATCTTTCCAACTATATGCAGGGTGGGTGTTTTGCAGAGATTATTGGTCCCTCAAACCTTTTAAAGCCATTTCCATTTTTAGTTAAGATTGTGAGCTTACACCCAGCTTTAACTGGACCTTCTGAGTGTCTTCCCAGGTCTGGTTTAAATAATGGGCCCCCTTCAGAGGATAATTTTTTTTAGGATTCTCAAAAAGCAAAGTGATGGTAGAAGGCTCAGGACTTTGCTGGAGGCCTGTGCCTGCTAAAAAGTGCGCAGCAACCTAAGGTCAGCTACTTATTCTCTCTGAGGCTCAGTAGAGACAGTCACGTGTTCCCTCCCAGAGTCACTGAGACAAATAAATGAGATAATATATGTTAAGTGCCTTGAGTGATGTCTGATACATGGTGGACACTGAAGAAATATTTTTCCCTGTCCTCTTTACCTTTCCCTTCTTTCTGTTCAGTTCACTGACTTTCTTTCACTTGTTCATAATTCATTCAGGGTAGAAGTTCCTCTCCTAAGGGGGGGAGTCAATGTCCAGTCAGGTAAGTCAAGAATTTACCAGTCTTCTGCTTTCAGCTTGGATGAACCCAGCTCTGTCAGCACAGTAGAAATTCCCCATTGCCGCTGCATCCAGACTCTCTGCTTTTGCTATCTGGGTCAAAACCTCAAACATTTCTTCCATCTGGTCAGGTGTTGAAAACTAGTCAGTCTAAAAAATATTTTTAAATTACCAAAGACTTTTTCGACCCTTTGTGCTTAGCTTTTCTTGTATTTAGCTTCCTATTCCAAAACATAGTGACCTTTTCATCACAATGGTGATTTTTTTTTTCATCTTGGAGAGCTCAGCTCTAAGGAATCTAGATGGAAAAATTTATGGAGAGGCCAAAAGAGAATTTCTTCAGCAACAGCTGGAATGTTGAGGGGCAAATCCGAGCTTGGCGCTTTTGAACTGGGCTCCTCAGAATCACTGTTTTTCTTTCATTTCCAGATTCAGAGCTGAGCTATAATGTGCTTCTTGGCTCACTTCCTCCGCCCCTTTGGGTTTCAATGGGGAGAACCATTTCCATTAAACATTCACCAATGCACTGTCACTTTCTCCTCATTCATTGTGGGGTCTACCAGATCCAGGCAGCACAGACCACCCATCCTAAGACTTCTGAAACTAAACCTCCCTGTTGGGCAAAACATACTTGTGAGTCTCTGGCCCAAGTGTACATCAGTAAGTGACAAGGAAGGAAACGGGAAATGCAGGCGGGATCATGAGTTCTGTCACTGAGCTCGGCTCCACTGATTTCTTCAGTCTTGTATAAAATGAGGTATCTCCAGACCTCATCTACTGACCCCTATTTGCTTCGATGGATTTTTCTTTATAGGCTCACACCCATATACATCTGACATGGGTATATATATATATATATATATATATCTCCTTCCTAATCCTTCCAAGAGGAATTGTGTCTGGTATAGCATATTTAAGTGCCAGCTTAAAATTGAGATTTTTAATGCTTTTTTTAAAATTATTGGTTTGCAGATTTTCTGCTGAAAATCTTTCAGGTGCGTCTTCCCTGTCCTTATTCAATTTTTTATTTTAAGCAAACTTTCAAAAATGTTTTTTAGCCATTGGACTATAATTCTGCATTCCAAGGAAGCACAGTGCAGACTCCAATTTGATGAACAGCTCAGAAATAAGTTTTTAAACTTACAAATCCAAATATGGTAGTCTATACAGTCCCTGATCCCCAAATCTCAGGGTCTGTTCTGTTTTAAAAATTTAAATTCCTTTCCTGTTTGACCGCCTCTCTCATGGCCAGAGTGCCTCCTCCATTCCATCTTCTCTTCAGTTTCTCCCTTTTGAGTCAATTTGCAATTTTATTCCATAACAATAGGCTGCCAGACCTCACAAAGTATCTGGTTACATCAACCAGGGTACATAATGGTTCCTGTTTTTATTTGTCAGCACAGCCCTGAGACAGGCTGGTCAGAATCCCACAAACAAGGGAATACTTAGATGTGACAATTTGGAAGGTAGGTGGAGGCAGGCTGCATCAGTGGTGATCAAAGGTCAAAGCCGGATGGGATGTTTTGCTCCGAGGCTAGGTGGGTTGAGCTGATGTGGAAGAGCTTGTAGGAAATGGGCATGGAACTCCCCACCATCCCCAGCCAAGTGGTGGCCAGAACAGATGTGCGCACCGTGTCCCACAGCAATGGAAACTAATTTGGAAATAGCTGAAGTAGAAAGGTCAGGAAAAAACCTCGGCCTCTCTGTGTGGGTGGAAATATGCCTGAAAAACTCCTTTCCAAGAAACAGAAAGGCAAAGGGGAATGAATGCTTTGAAATCCAAGCGGGGCTACTCAGCCTCCTTACACCGCTGAGTGCACTCCTGGACTCCCTTAGTCTGACTCGAGTTGTCTCTTAGCCCTAGCGTGTGTCCTCAGGTTCCCCCTCATTGCTGTTTGGCCTCAGAAAGTTGAGGAAGCTACTGCTAATGAATTTCTTATAGGAGAAAATCCTTTGGCAAGGAAAAAGACAGGAAGCACTTCTCCTTCTGATGTTTTTAGGATTCTTAGAAAACTTCAGGAAAGTCATTTTGAGCTGATTGTTCATTGTTCATTATTTCTTCCTCATTTAGTTTGATGTTGCTCATGAATTCACTAATATTTATTGGGTATTTGCATTGGGCCTGGTGAATGGGCCTGCTTATGATCAGTTATGCACACCCAAGGGGGCACGAAACTGGGGAATTTAGTGATTTATGGAACCAGTGACTCAGGAAATCAAAAATTAGAAAAAGAAATGGCTAGTATTAACACAGATATTAATATCAACATAAGAGTGTCCTAAAGAATAGATGTGGGTGGGAGTATAGGTAGAGAAAAAGAGGTCTCATAGCTTAGCATATTTGAGCTTTGTTCTCTGTATAAGAACCCTTCTAGTTTCCAGTTGCTCTGTTGTGCCCTTTGAAGGAAAGACCATCTTCCTTAACCATGAGATCATGCATTCAGCTTTTCCAATATTAGCAAGAGAGTAAGAGTCTCACGTGCAGAGGGATGGCTGCACCTTCGATCTCTGATTTGCTCCATCTTGTTTTTTCTTACTGTCACCACCATGGTCCCTGCTTTACATCCTTGTCTAGGTGAGGAGCAGGGCCTACAACCTTAATGTCTTTTAGAAGCACTAACAGAGATAATGAAAGAAAAATGCCATGAATCTAAATAATGTGACTTATAAGACATGCTTACCATCAAGGACTCCAGGCCTTTTCCCTTTCCATTTCATGATTTATCCCCATGAGCTAAACATCTCAGCACCCACAGTCCATATTCCCTGCACTTTACTCAAGGGAGCATATCCCAGAGAGAAATATGCGTTCAACTTCTGTGCACAAAGTCATCAAGGGCATGGTGGTCGATTCTATACATCAACTTGACTGGGCTAAGGGATGCCTAGGTGGCTGGTTAAACAACAACAACAAAAAATCTTCCTGGGTGTGTCTGTGGAGGTGTCTCCAGAAGAGATTAGCATTTAAAATCATAGACTAAATAAAAAAGATCACCTTCACTAATGTGGGCAGGTATTACCTAATCTGTTTAGGGCTCCAGATGGAACAAAAATGTGGAGGAAGGGAGAATTTGTTCTCTGTTGATCTGGGTCATTCATCTTCTCCTATTCTTGGACATTGCAGCTTCTGGTCCTCAGGCCTTCAGACTTGGACCAGGATTTATACCACTGGCTCCCTTGATTCCCTGAACTTCAGACTTGAACTGAATCATACCACTGTGTTTCCTGGTCCTTCAGTTTATAGACAGAATTACACATATTAAAAAGCCTCTGTCTATCTTTCATCTGTCTTATTGGTTCTGTTTTTCTGGAGAACCTTGATTAACACAGATTTAGGCACCAAGAGTAGTTCTAGGAGAGCCGAATCATAAAGACAAGTTTTCATAATCGTTTCTGGTGTTTCTGGAATGGGCTCTAATATGACTAGATTTAAAGGTGCTAATGACTCTTTCCAGCAGTGAAGAGAGAACTAATAGTCCACAGCATGACCTATTTTTTGTTTGTGTGCTTATTTATTTATTTATTCATTCATTTATTTTTGTGCGATGGGGATCAAACCCAGGGCCTGTGCATGCTAGGCAAGCCCTCTCTCTACCACTGAACTACATCCCCAGCCCCACATGAACTGTTTATAGAGATAAACAATATCTGCACTGAATACTCCTGATCAACCACTTATATGAAACAAGGAGCTAAGGGACTCAGTGTATACTTTTGAACATTTTTTTAAAAACTAAGGAATATAAAGGCTTTGGTTGGCTGTTGCTAATGTTGCTGGACACAGTAGGGAAAGAAAAGAATGAGCTCAGAGATGTGAGTTTTAGCTTAAGCACTATATGAATGACCTAAGGAATTCTAGGTGTGCCCTGAAAGGCCTTATCTCCTGTAGCCAGAGAACTGAGATGGCTTCAAGTCAAAAGTACAATCTTATCCTGCAACTGGCTGAATTATGAGGCAAGTTGAAGGGGAGGCTGAGTTTCCTAAAGAAAGGACCTAGTATACTATCAAACATTTATACTCTTAGTCTTTCTCCCAACCTTCCCCAAAGGGGCCTAGCGCTTTCTTTAACCAGGGTTACTAATGCATGGAGAAAAGAAAATAATCAGATTTTGGGGGGATGACTGGACACTGGCTCTAAATTGACCCTAATCCCAGGAGAAATCACTGTGGCCCATAAGGGACTTGGCAGTAACATGGTTTTAAAATTGCTGACAAAGAAACTTGGACAAGAGCTATGTAAATAGACCTCTCTGCATGGAGGAATATATATATTGAATGAAGATATTTGTGTCTGTGTGACAAAGGGTGACCTAAGCAAGAGGAGGATTTTAATAGTCAAGTGGATAGGATGACCTGTTCTGTGGATACCAGTCTCTTTCCCCAGCCACCATGTCATCGCCCAATGGGCTCATGAACAGAGTGGCCATGGTAGCAGGAATGGAGGTTATGCATGTGTTCAGCAACATGGACTTCCACTCACCAAAGCTGACCTGGCTACGGTCACTGCTGAGTGCCCAATCTTCCAGCTCTAGAGACTAACACAGGGCACCAATATGGCACCATTCCCTCCAGTGACCAGCCAGCAATCTCGTGGTAATTTGATTACATTGGACCACTTCTAACATAGGAGAAGCAGGCAATGTTTTGCCCTTACTTGAATAGCCATTCTGGATATGGATTTGCCTTCCATGTATGCAATGCTTCTGCTCAAACTACCCTCCATGGACCTACAGAATGCCTCATCCACTGCCAAAGTATTCCACACAGCATTGCTTCTAACCAACGCACTCATTTCACAGGCAAATGAAATAGAGCAATGCACCTGTGGTCATGGAACTCCCTGGTTTTATCATGCTTCCCACCATCCTGAAATAATGCTTGAAACAGAAGTATAGTCTTTTGAAAATTCAGTTATGAGCCGGGTGTGGTGGCGCACGCTTGTAATCCCAGTACTTTGGGAGGCGGAGACCGGAGGATCCGGGTTCGCGGCCAGCCTCAGCTCTCT
>PVJS01018834.1:0-34415 GCA_004027185.1 Glis glis | reverse complement strand
GGGGAGGGGAAGAGAGGGGAGGGGGAGGGGAGGACAGGACAGGAAGAGAAGATGGAACCTGGCACAGTGTCATGTGCCTTTAGTCCCAGTTATACTGGAGGCTGAGACAAGAGAATTTCTTGAGCCTAGGACTTTGAAGCCAATCTGAGAAACATAGCAAGACCCTGTGTCAAAAAAGAAAGAAAGGACCAGGCCTGGTGGTAATCCAGTAATTCCAGTACTTGGGAGGCTGAGATAGCAGGATTGCAGGCACAAGGCCAGCTTCAGCAATTTTGTGAGACTCTCAGCAACCTAGCAAAACCCTGCTTCAATTCAAAACAAAAAATAAAAAGGGGTATAGCTCAGAGGCAGAATGCTCCTGGGTTCAATCCCCAGTTCCACCCCCCCCCCCAGAGAGAGAGAGAGAGAGAGAGAGAACAAAGGAAAGGTGTCAGGGAGGGAGGGAGGGAGGGAAGGGCTATTTTAATGTTTTTTTGTTGTTGTTGTAGTTGTTAAAAATATTTGGGTTATTCCAAAGAAACATTAACGAATTTGTATTGAAGTGAATTTTCAAATATATTCTGTAAATGTTGCTTTATCATGACATATGAAATAGTCGTTGTGAAGTCACCGTGAATTACTATGTGTCTAGGACAGCATATTTCATATATGTAGTGTGTATTTATATAATTTGAAACTGTGTATTGAGGAAAATGAAAGTCCATGAGGGTTTAAATGTAGCTGTGTTTTATAATTGACTCTTCAGTATGCATTAAGCTTTGTTGGAAATTACATTAACTGATGTGACATTTAGCAAATTACTGGTCACTCTCCCTATTTCCCTCATGCCTATCACAAGTATTTCAGAGATACACAGCTTTAAGTATGAAGGACCTCAATAAAAAACTGGACTCAATAAATCAAGGTATGAAGTATGAGGTACACGTTTCAAAAATCTTCAAATTATTTTTCTGGTATTTTACAACTGGGTCATTACAAGCATCTTATAGCTTGCTTAAATACATATTTTTATTAACTTGAAAAACGTTCCTATTCTTAAAAGTTTTAGACAAGGCAATTATTCTTTTAAAAATTTCTAACCATTTAAGAGAATTTTCAGTCTATTGTTTGACAAGCACAAAAAAAATTTTCAAAAAAAATCAGTTTGGTTTTTCTATGTGTTGGCCAAAATCTAGGACTAAAATAAAAAAGAAATTGTGTTAGGAGCTATGAATGATGAATAATTTTCACAAGTACTGCATCACAACTATTGTATTTCAGGTATCAAAGTTCTAAAGGCAGAACACTTACTTTCAAAGAACAATGTACTAAATCACTTTTAAGATTTAAAAACTTCTGAAGTATAAATATTAAAAAAAGCCAGGTGTGGTAGCACACACCTATAATCCCAGTACTTGGGAGGCTGAGACAGAAGGATCGCAGGTTCGAGGACAGCCTCAGCAAGTAGTGAGACTCTCATCAACCTAGAGAGACCCTGTTTCAAAATAAAAATAAAATGGGGCTGGAGGGTGTAACTCATCAAGATAGAATGCCTCTGGGTTCAATCCCCGGTACCACAATTAAATAAATAAATAAGTATTAAAAATTGCTAAAATCATTTGAAAGTATGATTAAAATTTCTTTTACATATATTCTGCTACATATAATTTGAATAATTTATCTTAATTTTTCAGTTTCTCTAAAGATAGCAAATATTGACAAACAAAAATGATAAAAATTTTGAATTACTTAAAATTCAAAAAATGTAATATATAGAAATGTAACTTCTAAAACTTCCAAAAGACATTTTATAAACATTTTACTTGTGAAGTTTATTAACGTTAAAATTTAACTAAGACTTTTCAGATACCTTACATATTTTTCCTGGGGATCCTCAAAATGGCAAAACTGCCTGACAAACACTATTCCTTTGCTAAAATGTAACTGTATTAAATTAATTCTATCCAAATACACTACTTGTTCTTGTTATTCATTCATTCAAAAAATGCTCACGGTGTCAGAGCACTGTAGTTGCTGCCAGAATTGTTTTTCTTCCATGTTTGGAAAATGAGACGCAATTTCCATTCAGAAAAATTCACCATCTTTGGACCACAGTCCTTTGAATTTTGACAGACATATATACTTGTGTAACTACTTCCGCAATCAAGACATAGAGAAATGCCAGCAGTCACCTAAACTCCTACATGCTTCTTGGTAATAAACCTCTCTCTCCCTCAAACTCCAGCACCTCTGCCAATCATTGTCCCTACAGCTCTGCCACTGCAAAAATGCCACATGGATCAAAACACGTCGCATCTAGCCAACTGAGTCTGGCTTCCTGATTTAACGTAATTCACTTGAGTTCAGCCAGTTTCTGGACAGCTCAGTTGTTCATTTCCTTTTATGGCTGGGTAGTAGTACTGTATTCTCATATATGAACTACATTTTGTGTGCCTATCTCTCAGGATCAGGGCATTTAGACTGTTTCTCATTTTTGGCAATTTTGAATACAAATTCTGTGATGATACTCTATGTAGTTAAACGTTCAGACAGTGGCCTCAAAACAGGAGAAAGTCAAATAGAAGAGAAGGTGAAATCCTTCAGAACCACTGATTTTATAAATCTTACACTTTGTCATATCCATTTATATAGTTGTAGAAAATAGCGAACTCCAAACCTGGATAAAATTTCAAGTGAATAAGTCCTATTTCCTTATGAAACATTTTAACAGAAGGGTTTCACAAGCAATCCATTCTATAACTGATGGTGTCTTAATCTGCATAAAACAAAGCACCAGCCATGCCAGGCCTGACCACCTACATGTCTGTGATGCTACAGCTGCCTCAGGCACTCCAGGGCCCTCAGGGAGAGAGGTTCCGTCCGTCAGCTTGGGTACAGTGCTCTGTCCATGACTAAGGAGCCCGGGGCCAAGGGAAGTTTCTGCCAAAGAAATAGAATATGTAGAAATGGCACTTAGTCAACATACTTAAGGCAAGCAGAAGACAAGAAGCATTTCGGAAGAAGTCAGATTTGTTAGCTCACAATTATCCATATATTAAACATGAAATGGTAAAAGGAACAAAGGGAGAGAAATTTAGCATGCACATCATTTTCTAAAACTTCATTATCTTCTAATTTCACTATACAGTTTAAGTTAACATTATTCAATACATTTCCTTTGTGGAATAAGAGTGTATCATTGAAATCAATGAAATCATTTCATGGTTTTATATTCCACGAAAAATCATCACTAGCTATAGATTAGTAATATTTTAAATCACAGAGTAGAGAATTCTTACATTTGTTGAAATTGCGAATTCTTCTTTGTTTTTCTTTTTTCCTTTTTGTGGTCCTGGGGATTGAACCCAGCGGCATTCTACCTCTGAGCTATACCCCCAGCCCTATTTTTTATTCTTTATTTTGAAACAGGGTCTCACTAAGTTGCAGAGGGCCTCACTATTCACTATGTAGCTGAGGCTGGCCGCGAACCTGGATCCTCCTGTCTCAGCCTCCCAAGTACTGGGATTATAAGCATGCACCACCATGCCTGGCTCAAATTCTTAAATATCACATAACAGTTCAAGATTAAAGTTCATGTGCTCCTGAACTTTTCCAAATTTATGAATATAAATTATGAGAATTTTCATATTTATCCAAATTATCCACATGTTAAAGTACTAGCATAGTAGTATTCTATTTCTGTATGACATTACTAGTTTATCATATTTATTTATGTGTAACAAACTCTGAGGATGAGAAATCTTACCATACTTATTTTTATAAGAGCTACTAAGTAGCTATTATTGAAAACAGTATTATGTCAAATTACTTTATTCTTACGGTACAGCCAGTAATTCCAGTAAATTTCAATTATTTGGAGGGAATGAGAATTATATAATAGAAATTATTTCCAGGGTAACAAATATTTCTCATTAAAGTAGGATACCTTGTAAGTTGAATTCATACCTAGAAGAATTGCCTAAAGAAATTGTGCTTACACTTTAACATAAGTTTCCTTCTAAGCACACTAAGGTACATTCCTAAGATGTGTCTTGACTCTTGGGAAGGAGGCTTACAATGTCAGGCTGACACTGCATAAGGAAGAACAGGAAACCTAATAGGGAAAGTACTCAAGGTACAACCCCAGAACTGGAATGCTGGTCTCTGCCAGTTTCAAATTCTAATCTCCAATCCTGGGTGAGGAAAGGAAGGAAAATTCATTTCATGAAATGAATTTGGGAAATGAGGCCAAAAAATCTGTCCTTCAGATATAACGCATTCTAACTAGATTCACTTCTCCAGTGTCATGAAAGTTCCTTTCCAGTAATGACCTGGGGACTTTCCCTAAGGCGCGGGGTGGGGAGAGGCGGCACACCTGGACTGGACAGCCCCTCAGGGGAGTTGGCTTGGGAAACACTGCCTGGAGGAACGCCATCCGTGGACTGTAGGGCTGAAAGAAACAACGCAACTTATAAACAAGTCACAGGCACTCAGGAAACAACTTAATAGTGTAACTTAGTTATTTTTATGTAATTCAGAAAGAAATGAGCCCTAAACTGGCTAGAAGCCATTTTACTATCCAGCTGTGAAATTGACTAAATTCCACTTAGATTTCTATTCCTACATGTAGTCAATCCTAAAGTGGCAGCATCTTTCTGAATAAATTTACAAATTATAACATGCTCAATTTTAGGATAATGAGGCTGCACAATTTTGTCATTTCATTTTATGTTGCGGATTTTTAAAAAGCAGTTAAGTGAGAATAATCGGGGACTATTTTAAAAGCCTAAGTGCTATTATTTAATAAAAAGACATAAGTTATGACCTATATCATTTCTACTGTCTATATTAAACAAAACACAATACAAATGTAATGTTAATGGGGAAAGTAACATTACCAGTCACATGACCATTTTCATCACTTTGATGCAGGGTTATTTTAGAGGGTGGGGAAGGTGCTTTTCGCTTTGTCCTTCTCAGAGAAGAATTCCCTATGGATGATGTGCTACTGAGCTGCAGTGAGCCTGTTCTCACTATGCCTGCTTCACAAGGACTCTGCAGAAAACAAAACAACCAAACACAATCCTATATTTAGAAATTTATTACAAACTGTAGGATGACACTGGACTTTATAACAAATATATACCAAAATGTAACACAACAGTAATTCATTAAAAATCATTTCTGGAGCATCAGCCATGTGCAGAAGTGAGCCTATTGGGAAAATAAAAATAAAACTCTTCTTAGCAGGACGTGGTGGCGCACGCTTGTAATCCCAGTACTTGGAAGGCTGAGACTGGAGGATCTGGGTTCACGGCCAGCCTCAGATACTTAGTGAGGCCCTCCGCAACTTAGTGAGCCCCTGTTTCAAAATAAAGAATAAAAAAAATAGGGCTGGGGGTGTAGCTCGGAGGTAGAATGCCCCTGGGTTCAATCCCCAGTACCGCAAAAATAAATAAATAAATAAAGCTCTTCTCAGCTAACAAAGGCCACAATATAAACAATGAACTATAATGTAGAGGGCTTCTAAGCAAGACACTTGAAAACTAAGTTTCCAAGAAGAATCTGGAGAAATTACTGGATATAGAGTAAAGGCTAAAAAAGAGAAGACTATTTGTACATTAATGGCTGACTTGATTAATCTCTTTTCAGCACCACTATATCACTGAAAAACATTTTATTTATTTAGGGGCATTATACCTCCAGGCTACATCCTCCAGCCCTATTTTTTTTTTTTTTTTTGCGGTACCAGGGATTGAACCCAGGGGCATTCCACCTCCGCCCCTATTTTTTTATACTCTATTTTGAAACTGGGTCTCACGAAGTTGCAGAGGGCCTCATTAGGTAGAGAGAGAAAGAGAGACAAGGAGAGAGAGAGAGAGAGAGAGAGAGAGAGCGAGCTGAGGCTGGCTGCGAACCCAGATCCTCCGGTCTCCGCCTCCCAAAGTACTGGGACTACAAGCGTGTGCCACCACACCCGGCTCCTATTTTTTTTATTCTTTATTTTGAAACAGGAGCTCACTAAGTTGCGGAGGGCCTCACTAAGTAGCTGAGGCTGGCCGCGAACCCGGATCCTCCGGTCTCCGCCTCCCAATTACTGGGACTACAAGCGTGCGCCACCATGCTGGGCTTGAAAAACATTTAAAAAATTCCTGTGTCTACCAGAGGCAAAAGGTCCTTTGAGGTCATCAGCCACAATCAGCTCCTGCTCACACTCACCACCGTCAGCAGATCCTAAGACAATCCTGCTTCAGCAGGCTGGGGAGGCCTCCTGGCCCATTGCCACATCATCTTTACACTTTCCATTTACAACAAAACTGCTTAAGAGCGTTGTTCATAGTTTGTGTCTCTGATTCCTCTTTTCCCATCTGAGTCCCTCCAATTAAACTTTTCCCAATCCTTGATCTGTTAAAACTTTTCCCATCAAAGACACCAGTGACCTGGACCACAAATAAATCAGTAGTCACTATTCTCATTTATTTGACCTGTTAGCAGCATTAAACCATGAAACACAGTTGATCATACTCCTTCTTCTTCTTTTTTTTTGGAACTGGGGATTGAATCCAGGTGTGTTCTACTTCTGAGTTACACCTGCAGTCATTTTATTTTATATATATATATATATTTTTGAAACAGGGTCTCACTAAGTTGCTGAGGACATCACTAAGTTGTCAAGGCTGGTGTCAAACCTATGATTCTCCTGTTTCAGCCTCCCAAGTACTATTGGGATTACAGGCCTGTGCCATTATGCCTGGCTCAACCATCTTTCTTAAATGTGTTTCCTTTACTTGCAGGATAGCACATTCCTTACTCTCCTTAGATGTATATTCTCTGGCTACTCTGCCTTCTTTGTTCATTACTTTTCATCTCCCAGAAAATACTGATGTGATCCAAGGCTCAGTCTTGGGACATATTCTTATTCTCTTACTTTTAAGAAATTCTCTCTCTCACTCTCTCTCTCTCTCATGATTTTCAAACTCATGCCTCCAACCTGGACCTCTGTCCCAAACTCCACTTCAAGGCCACTTCAAGTTAGCATGTCTAAAATTGAGATCTTGACAATCCCTCTTTTTCTTCCCTTTCCCCCAAGCCCTGTTCTTCTCAGTCTTCACCGTCTTAGCCAAGAGCAAGTCACCTTCCATTATCCCTCATCCGCTCTCCCTCACACTGTGTCCACCATGTTGGCTCCTCACTTAAAAGATACCCAGCATCCAGCCTGGCTTCTACCATAGTCTGAATTATCAAGAACCTTCTAATTGAGCTGGGTATGGTAGTGCATGTCTGTAATCCAAGTACTTGGGAGTTTGAGACAGGAGGATCAAAAATTTGAGGCCAGCGTATGTCAACTTAGCAAGACCCTGTTTCCATATAAAAAATAAAATAGGGCTGGGGTGTAGCTCAGAGGTAAAATGCCCCTGGGTTTAATCCCTAATACCATATACCACGCATACGTGCATGCGTGTACACCCCAATAGAGCCTTCTAACTGGATCTGCTTCTATATTGCTTATATTGTTTTCCTTCTGTCCTTTCTCATCATAGCAGAAAAATGGATTCTGTTAAAATGTAAGACACAAGCCAAGTATGGTGGTGCATGCCTGTAACCCCAGTTCTTGGGAGGCTGAGAAAGGAAGATAGCAGGTTTGAGGCCAGCCTCAGCAATTTAGTGAGGCCCTTAGCAACTTAGTGAGACTCTGTTTCAGAATAAAAAATATAATAGGGCTGGGGGTGTAGCTTGGAGGTAGAATGCCCCTGGGTTCACTTCCCAGTACCCCCTCCCTCCCACAATAAGTCACATTAGGACACTGTTCAAAACATACTAGCAGTTTCCCAATTGGCAAAGAAAAAACAAAGTCCTTGCAATTGATGCCCTAGCCTCTAGATGTGTGTGACATTTTCTCCAAGGACAGAGCCACACTGGCCTCTCACCTGTGTCAGGAGAGCTCCCGCCTCAGGGAGGACACCTGTGCTTTTCCCTATGCCTGGAATGCTCTTCCTTCTGATAACTCCATGTCTTCCTCCCTTGTTTTCTTCAGTCTCTTTCTCAAGTCATCATTTCAATGAACTCCTCCCTGACTCCCAGTGTTTCCTATCCCCCTTCCCAGTTGTATTTTTATGATGAGCCTTTAGTAGCTTTCTAATATACTATATCGCTGGCTTGTTTACTTGCTTGTTGTCTGCTCCCACTAGAATTGACTACCAGGGCAGGGACATTTCTGTCCCTATTTTGCTCAGTGTTGTATCTCAAGAGCAATGTCTGGCTCACAGGAGTTTATCAATAAATATTCATTGAGTGAATAATTATATAGTGCCTTCTTCACTGGCTTTGCTAACCTTGGACTAGGAGCATATATAAACTTGGGTCATTCTAGTAAGACAACCTAAGTACAGCTAAGGAAAGTGAACTAATTAAAAGAAATTTTCAGTCCTTATGCCTTGTTACACACCAAGAAAAATTTGACAAATTTATGATTTCATAACTTTCTAATATTTCTGCCAGAGAAAAAAGGAAGCCTGCTCCAAAAGAAAAGAAAAAATGTTTATTTAGTTATCATCACTGCCAACTGTGTGAGGTACTAAGGCGGGTCACTTCACAGGGACAGACACACAGTTGGGTCTACAGTGGCAGATGCTTGACTACAACCTCTCACTAACCATTCCTTTTAACAAGAGGCAGGAAAAGTTGGCACCAGGGTGATACCACTAGTAAACAGAATGTTCAACTACCTCCATACTGGTTGGTAAACAGCTATCATCAGCCCCACCCCCGCCCCTTGCCACCACATTTCTCTGGTCATTCCTCCAGAACCCTAAAGACCTCTCCACAATCCAGCAAGAAAAAAACTAAAACCTGTCACCAAAACCCAAACTTCGATTCTGAGTAGCTAACGTCAATTCTGATGAACTATTGTGATCAGCGCCTGGGGAGGCCACAGGGGTGGATCCTTGATGGATCTTTGAAATAATTCAAGAGAAGGGCCTTCTGCAACAAACAGCAGGAAGAAACACAGTGAGGAATTAGGAGTATTTAACTATTGTTTTGAGTAGAATAAAAACATGAAATAAAAACATTTTTGCTAATGCCTCCATGTTCTGAAACTTTCATTTGATATCTCAAAAAATTAACAAACTTAGAGACCAGGCTAAAGATGCTAAAATAACACCAGTACTTCACTTTAAAAATATTTATGTAATCCAGGCGTGGTGGCGCAGGCCTGTAATCCAGTACTTGGGAGGCTGAGACAGGAGGATCACAGGTTCAAGAACAGCCTCAGCAACTTAGCAAGGCTCTCAGCAACCTAGGGAGACCCTATTTCACAATGAAAATAAAAAGAGCTGGGGGTGTAGCTCAGAAGTAGAATGCCCTTGGGTTCAATTCCCAGTACCACACAAAGATAAACAAACAAAAAACAAATCAAATTAAAATTAAAAAATAAAAGTTTATCTAACATCAAAAGCAAATGTTATTTCTTGATGAATTAACTTCTAAGAAGCCCTATTAAAGCACACTCCTCTTGCAACCTAATTTATCAGGAAGGATGCAGTAGGTAATAAAGAATCGCTGAATGCATGAAGTAGTAGCAACATTTGCTCTTCCTCCTACTTCCATGTTTTTCTGTTTTAACGGATTGTTCTTATGAGGTATATAATAAAAACATTTCTACCTTTAGGCCACATGCCCAATAATTGTCACTTTTGAATCTCTCCCTGTTACCTAATAAAAGCTGTCATGATAAGAATTTCTCAGGTAATAGCATCTGTTTAGGAGTTAGGACTCTTAAATTTGGGGTATAATAAAGCAGACAGCATAGGAATTTAAAAAGGGAGGAATTTTTATACACACACTCGCAAATTTATATGAACCTATTCATAACTCAAAGACAGAATGCCCACAGAATCATATATTTCATGCATCAGTCTAGAGATCCTGAAATAAGCTAGCATTTTTGTACAGGATATTTATATTTCTATGGATAAGGAATTTAAAACTTGTCAAAATAGATGACAGTTTTATAAATGCTAAAATTTTTCAATAGCATTTATGAGACAGTAAGGGAACGCATGTTAAAAGGGCAAAGCCATGGACATTTTAGAAAACATGTTTTACAATCTTATTCTATAAGATTCACCCCTTCTCTGCTCTGCAGGTATTATGGATGGATGTACATTTATGGAGTTGCAATTTGGATCAAAGACACTAAGAAAGAGGAGATTGGGGGAGAACATGATTCTTGCTAAATGATATAACATAGAATTGTATCTGTTGTAACTAAATTCCATGCTGTGATTAATGACTAAAACTTATTAAATTTAGCCAGGCACAGTGATATACACCTGTAATCTTAGTACTTGGGAGGCTAAGAGAGGAGGATCACAGCTTCATGGACAGTGCATGGTGACTTATGGAGACCCTGTTTTAAAAAAAAAATGGGGCTGGGGGTATAGCTCAGAGGTAAAATGTCCCTGGGTTCAATCCCCAATTATACACACAAGAAAGCTGGTGTGTACTTGGGGTACACGTACAATATACATATCTAATACACAAGATTGGAGGGGCTCCAAACCCAAAAATAGTAATGCTAGAAAACAAACTTACTAAAGCATCAGTTATTTAAGTAGTACACATCAGGAGTTTTAATTCATAACATTAAAAAAATTACAGGCTGGAAAGGCCACCCAAGCAGCACCATCTACAGCAGTGATTTCCCATCTACTTTAGGAATATGATCCAACAGTCTCCTGATACCTCCACTCTTGCACTGATCAGAGCTAAAGCACCCAGTATTTTTAATGTGAATTTGTCTAAACGGAGAAAGACTTACAGAGGGTTTGCAGGTTGGAAGGTGGCCTGTCATAAGAGTTACCAAATAAATGGGCTTTGAAGTCAACACCAGGGGCTAAACCAGGAAACATGACATTTATTATCTCTGTGACCTTCAGTCTCATCTATGAAAAGTAACCAGGGCTAAGTCAAAAGGGGCTGGGATGCTTAAATGACATATGTAAAATAGAACAGAGCCTAGCACAGCATATAGATCATGTGCCACAGACATCAACTGATATTATTACATGACATTTGTCTATTTTAAAATGTGTGAAAGTGCTATGTAAATAAAATGAGAAAATGATGGTTATTGAGGTTAGAGCGAAAAGTATGGATATATAAAAGGAGATATTTATTTTCAGATTGCATTTCTCCTTGGTGATAGTTGCAGTAGGCGTCCTACTGGAATCAATCTCAGCTATAATTAACCTTAGAACCCAACAGTAGTCAATGTCCAGGAACCTGTGCTTAGTCCACTGCATATACCAGTCTAAAAGTCTCCACCTCGAAGTCACCTCAGGTTACCTCACCATACCACACAGGACTTTAATAAAAGTTAAATATTTAGCACTAGTTTGTTAAAGCTCAGTGATGGACAGACAGATGTCTATTATAACATATAAATTTGAACTGTTTTATAAGCAAATTTAATGTGATGAATTAAAGAACTGCTTTTACCACCAAGATACATTTCCTTTGGTCAAATTATGACTCATTTTTAAAAAGCAGGGATTGAGATTAAATTATTTTTAAGCCTAAAGGGTTTGTAAAATGAGAAAAACAGGTCTCTATTTACTAGGAGAAACTGCTTTGGTTAATCATTAGAGATATTCAATTATTTACTTTAGTTAAAACTACTGATAAGTGTGCCTGCCATTAGTGAACACTGCGCCTGTAACAGGAACACACATCACCAAACTTTATGGCCTGTGAAAAAGGAAAACCAGAATATTCCAGCAAAGTGGTGAGGTCAGGTTCCACACTATGCCAGATACTTAATCCCCCAGAATTCATATCCAGATCAAAATTCGCTGGTTCAAAACGAAACTAAGTTTACTGAAGAAAACAGAATTAAGTGGTATTCAATATATTTATTGAGAACTAGCTCTTCACTAATTATTAGATCATCTACTAATCGTAGCCGATTTGAAAGTGTGGGTCATTGAAATCAATATATTCTGGATAAAAGAGTTAGAGAACACAAAAAAGAAAACATTGAATAAAGGACACAAACACAGTAGCCCAACCTCAATGATGTTATTAAATGTTTCTTAATAGGAGCTTTTGGATTATTTTTGCTTATAATATGATTTTCACATGTAGAGAGGTGTGGGGTTAGTGGAGAAAGCCTAAACAATCCCTTAAAATTATAAATTTAGCTAGGCAGAATGGCGCTCACCCGTAATCCCAATCCTGGGTAGGCTGAGACAGAAGAATTGCAGGTACACAGTAAATTAGCAAGATCCTGTTTCAAAATAAAAAGGGTTGGGGTGTGTCTGTGGTAGAACCCTTCTGGGAGGCAATGTTAAATAAACACCTCCTTTTATATATCTATACTTTTCACTCTAGTACCACAAAAAATTATCATAAGCTTGTATTTTTTTCTTTTTAAGGGACAGATTCACATTATCCTTCTTCAACCAGAACATTCCCAATAAATACTATTACATGGTATTCAATATCATATAAGTGACACTAGGTTTACTCCAATTTACTATGGATTATGTGCCAATGGTTGAACTTCCCATGTAACTGAGGGCAAAGTTTTAAGTCTTTTAAAAATTCTTGATGGAAAAAATTTGGGGGGGTACTGAAGATTGAACCCAGTGGCATTCTACCTCCAAGATACCCACCCCAAGCCCTTTTTACATTTTATTTAGAAACAGGGTCTCACTAAGTTTCTGAGATTGGCCTCAAATCTGTGATCCTCCTGTCTCAGCCTCCCAAGTACTGGGATTAAAGGCATGCACTACCACACTCATATTTTTTTTTTTTTTTGCGGTACTGGGGATTGAACCCAGGGGCATTCTACCTCTGAGCACCTCCAGGCCTATGTTTTTTCTTTATTTTTGAAACAGAGTCTCACTAAGTTGAGGAGGGCCTCACTAAGTAGCTGAGGCTGGCCATGAACTCGCAATCTTCCTATCTCAGCCTCCCAAGTACTGGATTACAAGCGTGCACCACCATGCCCGGCTCCACACCCATATTTTTGATGGAAGCAATCTAAAATAATCTTACAATTTAGACAAGCATTTTAGTTTCCTTAAATGATGTTATTTTACAGATAATTATTGTACTGTAATGAATGTAATATAGATGCATGAGGTATTGAATTTACAAACTAGGCAAGCTGTGAAAGCAAGTTTTTTATCATAATGAAATAAATTTTATTGTTGACTTGATCATAAAGTTAGTATAATCACATATGAGATATAAACCATGCATAAATTGATGAGAGGATAAAAAGAAAACTCATTGTTAATTCCCAAAAATATAGATCATCTGATAGTTTTGGTGTCTACTCTTCTATCCGTTACCTTTTACAAATGTAGACATACACATATGCATGAACACAGATTTTGGATTATATTGGATGAAAGCATATATACCAGTATTTTTCTTTTATCACTTTAAGAAATTAAAATGCTCTTTTTGGGTGAGGCAAGGAAAGTTTATTTCCAATGTCCTTAATCATCCTGTTGTACACTCATTCCTTATTTGGGTGGCTCTTACTCCCTACTCCTTAAAATTTAGGGCTTATATATCCCATTTTGTTATTCTCTATTTAGACCCATTTTAAGATGCTTCATTGATAACAATGAAAGTCTTAGCTTGTGTACATCTACTTAGATTAAGAAAAATTTATCACATCAACGTGAAAACAGTATGAGAAATCAGAGTGGCATGTCAGGGACCGGACACCTGTAATTAGGGGAAGAAGAAACAGGCAGGAGTATCTGGAGCTGGAGATCTTAGATGTAAGCAGCTGGCTATTCTGCCGATTTTAATCCTGCTCCTACCAATCTGCTGAAATAATCACTAGACAAAAAGCAATGACGTTAGAGTGGGATTCACTTAGAGGTGTTCTAAATAGTACCACCAATAATGTGTGCCTTTTTGGTTATTAACTACAGTTAAACCCCTTCAGAGGATTCTTAGTGGCTGAGCTTGCCACTAGATTTCTATCAAAATTGTCTAGTTTAAAACTCATTATAAGTCATTTGCATCCTTTAGTTAACAAGTTCATTAACCTGAGAACATCTTCATCCGACTTTAAGTCTTGGACCACTCTTTAGTGATGCCCGTCTACTTGTGTTGACTTTTGTGTTACAATCAGGAGTCCAAGAAGAATGATGCCAGTTATTCAACGTCATATGCAGCTGCTGTGCTTTAGGTTTCAGAAATCCTCAGAGGAGCAGGAGTAGGCATCAGTGTCTGCTCACCACTGATCGAAGGTCCACCCAAGAAAGCATGATCAGCTGTTAAAAGCCAATTTTAAAGCACAGCAAAAGAATAAAATAATTATGTAATACTAGAGATGAAAGAGATGGGGGGGATTTGGTCACAAAACCTTTTTCTACAGAGGAGAAAACCATAGCCATAGAAGTTCAACAAAGAAGATGATGAAAAAATGGCAAGGACAAAGGACAGAATAGACCTAACAGGAGAACACAAGACTAGCGCTCAGGCCACATCAGGCCTTCTGCCACAATATACTTCTTTTCCAGCCCTTCTCCATTCAAAGCAGGAAACTGAATTGTACAACATGTGTTATACCACTGAAAGGCCTCCATACGCGTATCCCCGTGGTTCCAGGAAAGCAGCCTGCTTCTCTCTGCTCAGGCCTCTCTTAACACATTCTGGTTACCTAGAGCAGCAAGCCTCTCCATGAGGTACCAAATACCACAGTGGTAGAGAGGCTAAGAAAACTTCATGGTAAAAGGAAGCCCCCAACACTGATGATACTCAGTGCTTTTTTATGAACTCATTGTGGAACTTCACAGAGGTAAAACTTCTTACATATTGATAGACATGGAGGGGAAATCCACAATAATTTCACAAATAACCTACTGTTTGAATAATATTTTTCTTTAAATTTGAATAAATGAGCATAGTTTTCTACTTTTAGGTCAGAAATAAAACTGGCAGAAATCAAAAAGTAGTGACACAGACAGGTATTGTAAAGATTAAATGAGAAATATTCTTAGAACCTTGTCCGGAACATTAATTGTCAATACATACACATTCACCACTGCTTTTGTTATTATAATTATGACTGTTGAAATGAGTCTCACAAAAACTACAATGACAAAGTATGTGTAAAATCTGGGAAAGAGTGAATATCCTGTGCTGGTATAATTTCTCTACTGAATGAAACCAGTCATATTTTTGGAAGTACAGACAGCTGTATCCCATATATCAAACTGTAACTGCCATGGTAACCACTGTTACTAGGCAATTGTGGAATTATGTGTGTGGTCCACTTTCTATATAATAAATAGAAGAGCAGGATGGAGGGGAAAATAAAATGTTATGTGAGAACTTGAATATAAAACTAAAAAAAGGCACATTTCCTAAAAACTGCAAATACATACTTTATCACAACAGAAGAGTACAACCTTAATCACTCTGTATAAAATAACTAGAATTAAAATTCATAAAGCAAAATAAGAACATGTACTTACTCATTTCAAGAATATATGATAAGCTGGGCATGGTGGCACAAGCTTGTAATCCCAGTATTTGGGAGGCTGAGACTGGAGGATCCGGGTTCGTGGTCAGCCTCAACTACTTAGGCCCTCCGCAACTTAGTGAGACCCTGTTTCAAAATAAAGAATAAAAAATAGGGCTGGGAATGTAGCTTGGAGGTAGAATGCCCCTGGTTCAATCCCCAGTACTGAAAAAAAAGAAAAAAAGAATATATGACTAAATATCATCTTATCTGCTTGCAAACCATGACACACAGGAAAAAGATAAAAGTGGGTAAAAGATGAATGCAAAACATTTTTAAAAAATTAAGTCAGTTATTAAAAAATGAATACTTTAGGTTTTGAATTACACTTGCATAATAGTAGATGGCAAAATGTTTCAATTTCTCAATCTTTTGAGTGTTTGTTGGTAGCAGAATGCAAAATGAGATCAAATGGAATGCCCAGTAGAGATCATTCCTTATTGTGTTTCCAGCCACAACTCAGTATCCCAAGAAAATGATACACCGTGTTAATGGGCAGGGGAAAAGCTGCTTGCTATGGTATATGCATAATTTTAAGCAGCAAAGCCACACCAAATATGGCAAAAAATTCTCCAAAAGTTCTGTGGCTCAGAAAACTTATGGACATGAAAAAGACAGTAGCATTGACAGGGCAGCGTGTATTCTACAAAACAGACCCTTTAGATGGGGAAACTTTAGATACAAAAATATTCCAAGAAAGGTCTGGATAAATTATTTGGCTAACTTGGATCTTTCATGAATCCTCTTTGGAAACTGCACAATCAGTTGTCAAAATTAACTTTGAAAATCAACAGCCTGTTATGTGAATAATTTCAGTATAAGTTCCAAAATCACTAGCCAAATATCTTAATTTGCCAATATTGAGAAATGTCTTAGATTTAAAAGCATGAGGCAAATTATTAAATACGGACAGCCAAAAAATATTAAAGGAACACATTTGAAATTTTTTTCTAAGATACAGATAAACTAACTTATCAGTAAGACTTGACGACTAAGGCAAACCTAGTATCAGTGACTACTTAAAAGAACACCAAAATGAACTAAAAGCTTGAAATGAATAAAGCTGCTAATTATAAACCACTTTGTCATGCATTACTGGTATTTATCTCTCTAGCTCTATTTCTGTCACTTTACTCACTCAAAATAAGTATTCGTTATTTTTAAAATAATGTAACATTTCCAATATTTTCTTTTGCTTTATTAAAAAGGATGCTTCAGAGAAAAAATGGGAAAAATTAGAATGCTGTATGTCTGTTAAACAGCGCACTCTTGTGGTTTATTTTGCATCACAGACAATAAAAATTAAAGAATAAAAGTTTCCAAAACTTCATGTACTTAAGAACAGAATGTGTACATTTTTCCTTCTGGTTATGTTGTTACCTGCATTCTCATACTTTCCATCACTTAAAATAGTGACTTGTTAAAAATTCAAGTTCAAAATGAATTTTTTCTGTGTGTTTGTGGTAGTGGGGATTGAACCCAGGAGCATTCTACCTCTGAGCTACACCCCAGCCCTATTTTGAAACAGGGTCTCACTAAGTTGTAGAATTGTTCAAACAGATGTAAAGTGTTTACAGTAAGAATGAACATTTTTTATTTCAAATTTAAAACAAGTAAGCAGTAAAATAAGTAAAGTTTACCCATAAATTGATATGTTTTGCTGAGTCTCCTGAATAGCTACATATAAGTAATATGAGCCGGGCGTGGTGGCGCACGCTTGTAATCCCAGTACTTTGGGAGGTGGAGACCGGAGGATCCGAGTTCGCGGCCAGCCTCAGCTCTCTCTCTCTCTCTCCCTGTCTCTCTCTCTCTACTTAGTGAGGCCCTCTGCAACTTTGTGAGACCCAGTTTCAAAATAAAGCATAAAAAATAGGGCTGGGGATGTAGCCCAGAGGTAGAATGCCCTTGGGTTCAATCCCTGGTACCGCAAAAAAAAAGTAATATGAATTCAATTTTTAAATATATTTATATGCATAATATAATATACAATGTAATGTTTTAGTTGTTGGTCTTTGAATTTTCAATGTAAGCTTGTCAAAATTCTGGCTTTTCTGTAAAAGCTTAAAAAAATTTGCTAAGAATCATGTGGTTCAATTACTATAAAAGTAAATGTAAACAATCTTTAAGTTATTCAAGAATTTCTGAAAACTCATCAGATATGATATAAAAATGAAATACTAAAATTTCGTGATATAAGTGCAATAGACATTCTCACTGTATATACTATTCTTGACTATATGAAAGCTGTAGCTGATGTTTACTTAGTAATCCCATTGAATACCTACTGTGTTACAGAATTTGGCTGGAGAACACAATTGCTTCCCTTTGGCTTGGGAGAAAGAAAATTTAACACAGCTTTAAATAATAATAACAACTCTAATGTTCATCTTTAGAGGACAAGATAAGTAAATCATGTTATATGCATCAATGTAATATTATACAACATTTAAAAAGAGGAAGCCTTTTGTGTACTTACAAAGATATAAAAAATCATTCAGTATCAGAAAGTAGGGTACAGTATATCATACATGTAGCCTATGATCAGATGGGAAAAATAATAGGTAACACAATTATTGGCATGAATATACATACATTATCTCTGGAAGGATACATAAGAACCTTAAGAAAGTGTTCACCATAAAGAAAAACAAAGTTTTGTCATTTGTAGGAAAATGAATGGAACTAGAGAACATTATGCTAAGTGAGATCAGCCTCATAGAGCCAAAGGTTGTATGTTTTCTCTCATATGTGGAAGCTAGAGAGAAAATAGGAAACAAAAGGAACTGCAGTTATATTAGGAGAAAGGTCAGTAGAATTGTGGATAGGGTTTGGGGATGGGAAGTAGGGATGGGGAAAATGAGGCTTGAGGAAAGGGACAGTTCAAATAATGTTACGTCCATATATGAATGTATCACTACCAGTCTCACTAACATGTATGGGGAGGAAGAGGAGGAAGTGGAGTGGGATATGGAGGGAAATACACCAAGTGCTGTGTGCATGTATGAATGTATCACTTTGAATTCAACTATTTTGTATAATTACAATGCACCAATAAAAGTATAAAAACAACTGTGATATACTTTGGGAGGCAGAGACCGGAGGATCCGGGTTTGCGGCCAGCCTCAGCTAGCTCGCTCGCTCTCTCTCTCTCTCTCTCTCTCTCTCTCCTTGTCTCTCTCTCTCTCTCTCTACTTAGTGAGGCCCTCTGCAACTTCGTGAGACCGGGTTTCAAAATAAAGCATAAAAAATAGGACTGGGGGTGTAGCGCGGAGGTAGAACGCCCCTGGGTTCAATCCCCGGTACTGCAAAAAACAAAAACAAACAAAAAAAACAAGTGGAGTAGAAATAAAAAAAAAAGAAACTGTTCATTGTGGTTGCCCCTGGGCAGGAGAATTTGGTTGGGGGCACAGTAGGAAAGAATAATTTTCCCTGTATTTGCCTTTTGATCTTAGGAATTATATATTATATGAATATACTACTTATACATATACACAAATTAAAGCAATATATAAAAAGGCACAAGAAAGACAAGTTCAGAGAAAGTAACAATTATTCTGTGCTAGACTCTTTAGAAAACTCCTCAATAAGCAGGTAAAAGAATGAATCAAGTGGATGGGTAAGTAGGAATGAGGAAAATGGAGGTGGGGCTCATGCCATTCTGAAAGGATAGGAAGCAGGATTTCCCAAGAGACAATGAGTCACTCTGCTGGTTAGAGTTAGAAGCATCTGGAAGTGATGAGGAATCCAAGATTAAAAGTAAACTTGTGATCAGTTGTGGAGGAACTTGAGACCAGAAACTCAGAGGGACAATTAAAAAATACAAATGTGGTCCCCTGCCACCTTGGGAAGCTTCTGAAAGCAAGGGACTTGCTGCTTTTCTCCTCATTATTGGCCCAGGCTTTCTCTAGGAAAGATTTCAGCAGAGGGGACAGAAGACATGGAGGGAGACTGGATGAAGGATTAGGTCTCTAATTAGACATGACAGAATACGAGAAACATATCCAAGATGATCTTGAGCTTTTCAGTCTGGGAGGGGAAAAATGAGTTTGGTTTTAAATATGCTGATTCCCAGGTAGTGATGAGTCAATAAGTAACTGTGAGTTCAAACTGCAGCCAGGAGAAGAGTAAGACTGACATATCAGTTTCCTAGTGCTGCCATAACAAATTACCATGTCTGAGTGGCTTAAAACAAAGAAAAGTTACTGATCCGTGGTTTGGAAGACCAGAAATCTGAAATAAAGGTGCTGGCAGGGCCATGCTCCTTGGGAAGGCATTGAGAGAGAATCCTGCCTTCCCTCTTCAGCTTCTGTTGGCTGCTGGCATTCTACAGATGTGGCAGCATGACACCAACTCTGCCTCAGCCTTCACCTGATCTCCCCTCTTATAAGGAAACTAGTCATTGGATTTGAGTCTACTTAAAACCAAGATGATCTCTTATCTAAATCCTTAAGTATAGCCAGACATGGCGGTGCATGCCTGTAATCCCAGTGCTTGAGAGGCTGGGACAGGAGGATTGCAGGTTCAAGGACAACCTCACCAAGTAATGAGACTCTCATCAACCTAAAGAGACCCTGTTTCAAAATAAAAATAAAATAGAGCTGGGAGTGTAGCTCAGAGGTAGAATGCACCTAGGTTCAATCCCCAGTATATTTGAAAAAAACTATTTCTAAATATGAACTTATTTATAGGTATTGGGGAATAGGACCTGTGCATATCTCTTAGGGGGAGATTATTAAAATCATTATAGTTGAGAACCATCAACCTGTGAACTCAACAAAGATTCTCTCTCTGTCTCTCTCTCCCACTCTCCTTCCCTCTCTTTCCCTCCCTCCCTCCCTCTGGTACTGGGCATTGAACCCAGGGGCATTCTACCTCTGAGCTACAACCCCAGCTCTTTTTATTTTTTTGTTTTGAAACAGGCTCTTACTAAGTTGCTGAGAGTCTTACTAAGTTGCTAAGACTGGTCTTGAACCTGTGGTTGTCCTGTCTCAGCCTCCCAAGTACTGGGATTACAGGTATGTGCCACCATACTCAGCAGATGTCTTCTCTTAAAGAGTGTAGCAAGGTGGGCATGATGGTACACACCTATAATCCCAGTACTTAGAAGCTGAGACAGGAAGATCACAAGTTTGAGGCCAGCCTCAGAGACTTAGACTCTGTTTCAACCCCCAGTACCACCCCCCCCAAAAAAAGAAAGGAGGGAGGGAAGGAAGGACGGAAGAAAGGAAGGGAGGGAAGAAAAGAGGGAAAGAAAAAGAAGAGTGCAGTAAATACAGTGAAGAGCATGGGTTCAAGAACCTCCAATTGAAAAAATGAGTAAAGGAGGTAGTAGCAAGAAAAACAAATAGAAAAGGGGTGAGGTATAAGAAGCTGGCTCCTCCCAATGCTCGCAAGGCACCGAGGTGCACTCTGAGACACTGCAGAAGAGAGAAACATCAAGAACAAAGGATGATTATTCCCATCAAATATGACCACAAATTTAAAGACATAAGTGCTGAGATGCCTATGAAGGCATGAAATCACGTGTGCACATGCATGCACACACATACACTAACAAATGTACCCACAGGTCAATCATGAAGAATTTTTGTAATGAGTAAATAAAAAACGGTTCTTCAACTTCTTAGGGAAAAACAAATAATTCTGGGTCTTGCTGAACAATACATCAAAGAACTATCCAGATGTCCAGATCAAAAGAAAAAATAATTAGGAAATTGTATAAAGATGTGTGGTTTGCCAAAGGCAATAGGCTAAAAAAAAAAAAAAAGATTACTTAACACAGGGCACCAAATGGTCATAGAGCAGAGGGCGAGAATCAAAAGAAAGAGCTTCAGTGAGGTCATTGGTAGTACAGCCCAGAATTTCAAGAGGCAGACTATTAGAAAGACAGCCTAGACCTCGTGGGGATTCAAGTACAAAGGAAGTTTACTGGACTAGATTGAATGAGGACAACTAGAATAAAGCTTTGTGGGCAGGGGCTAAGATTATTTCTATATATAGAAAAAGATGCTTAGGTAACTACTGGAGAATAAAATAATTTACACTCTTATTATGTAGTTCTATGGTAATTAAAAGTATATAACAGTTGTGAAAATGCTAATTTTTCCAATGAGGGAATTTAAAGAAGTTACAAGCATAAAATGAAGTCTTCAGGCCCTGACTGGGCTCCTGCTTTCCTTACTTAGTTTCAATCTCTGTTTCTTGCTCATGCCAGGTATGCCATCCATCATCTTCACATTCCTGAGTCTCTGCACAGGGTCCTTTGCCTGACTAATGCACTCCCATGCAAATTTTAAGATGGAAATCAAGAATCAGCTCTTCTGTGAAGTTTCACCCAACTACTGAGTAGCTACCCTGGAAGACTTTGTCAGAAAATAATTCTATCAGAGGGGAAAAAATATATTATCCTCCTGATTTATGAGATTTCATGCCACAGACATTAAATTAGACAAGGAAATCTTAATAGAAACAAGAAGATAAGTTAATAGCTGATTTTCCAAGTAACTACTAAGGTTAAGCATTTCTAGTCTTTATTCATTTCTATCTGAGTTGCTACTTTCTAAACACATTCGAAAGTTTACAAACTAAATTTAATTTTTTTTAAATAAGGGAGCAACCAAATGTATATTTGGTGTCTGGGAAGAATTCATTGTTTGAACACTGGATTTAGTAAACTTCCAAGGAGGAAATAAAATCCCTCAACTAGATATAAGAAAACCACTCTGTGTCTTAAATATTTCAAAATAAAATTTACTCTCATTTAAATTATTCTGATTACAAGCAATAGAATATGTAGTCTCGTGTTCAATCACATTTACCTAAAAACTCATCTACATCCTACATGAATAAAGCAAAGAATGTACAGTTTGTTTAGGCATGAAAAGTAGTTTGCAAACGGATCCACCCAAAAAAGGTATACTTGATATACTTAGGACTGAAGGGGAGTAATAATAATTTTTTAAAAAGAACTTTCAGGTCCCCTCCCCTGCTCAAACATCAACTCAGCAGGATTCTTTGATTCTGAGAGAACCTCCCCTTCCCATGAGAAGGTGCAGAGAAGTCACCCATCGCCATGCTGTACAGCATCAGTGTGTGCATCCAAGTTTCGTTCTCATGGCAGCAAGTAGCAAGAAACATTTCAAGTGCTCCAGGAATGAAGGTTAAAAGAAGGGAGAATTTGTGGAGTCTTCTTAAAAAAGAATAAACCTCAGATGGCTGGGATGGATTAATGAAGTAAACAGTTCAAATAATGCTATGTACATATATGAAATTATCAATGCCAATCTCAATAACATGTACAGGGAAGGGGAGGGAGTGGGGTGGGACCCAGAGGGAAACACACCAAGTGGCGTGTGCATGTATGTTCCTATCACTCTGAAACTCATTATGATGTATAATTACAGTGCACCAATAAAAGTATATTTAAAATAAAAAAAGAACTTTCAGAAAAAGGTATACCTACCTAAAACAATGCTTTAACATAGAAACACATAAAGTTACCACAATGGGTTATATTAAAAGGCTCACTTTTTAAATAAGAGTATCAACATGCCAGATCGACACCAGGATTTCCCCTGGAGAATCTCAGAGTCAGGTCAAGAAGATACATATAGTTAGAAACCCATGGATATAACACAGACTGTTTTGCTGTTTTTTTTTTTTAAATTACTTGAAAATAAGTATTTCCATTCCAGATACAGGCATCAAGCAAGAGCCCCTGGCTGGGCTTCAGAAAACCAAGACTTCAGTTTACAGAGTAGTCATTTGCTTGAAAATGAAAGGTACTTAAACCTGAAATTCATTCTTTACTGCACAGCAGACCTACACACAATCTTTTCCCAGTACCAATCTTATTAGTAACTAGTTATTCATGTTATTATATATTAATAACTCTAACTTTCTTTGGGGTTTATGTGAAAAATGAGAAGTTAGCCAAATGTCTTCTCTTAAACAACAAAACAAGATCTACGCACCTGAGGGGTTTCATCCACACTTGTGGATTTCACCACGCAGGAAGCTGGCCTTTCCTGGATGCTTGCAAGGTCCTGGGGGGCACTCTGGGATGCCGGCATTGGAGGCAGGGGAGCACGCCTCTTCTTGGGTGCATCGGATGGCAGTGTGTTTGAAACATATGGTTTGGAAATGGTATTGGACCTCATAAAAGTTGGGCGGTGCTTATCTATTAGAGGGGTTGCAGGAGCACTTGCAGTCTAATAAGGAATCAAAAGGCAATGCATACATGTAATTTAAAGATAGAAAACATTTATGATGGTAAAAAAGAATTTTAGAATCTTATAAAATGCTACTTGAGAAGATACTTACTTGCTCCCGCTTTTTCTTACTGCGTTGAAAAAAGCTGAAAAACCCTTTATTTTCTTTCTCCTTCATTAGGTCTAGGTTTTGTGATATTTGGCAGGACTCTGAAAAAGAAGAAAAGCATCTTCCTTTTGTACACAGGGTTGAATGTTCACTTCCAACGTTCTCTTCTTATTTTCCCTTTAAAAACTTATCTAATGTTAAAAGCTACTAATTATAGTCTGCAACTGAGCCAGGCACAATGTTAGGCTCCTTATTACATTCTCAAGGCAACAGAAAAATATTATTCCTATTTCACAGCACAGGAAATTGAATCTTAAAGAAACTAAGACATATACTCAGGGTCAACAATCACAGCTAGAACACAGACTCTATGTGACTCAACCTTTGTTGTATAGGTAATTACCAACATTTCAGAAGTAAAAAGGACACTTCATATTAAATGAGATATGAGTTGCTATCACACAGTTTTTCCTTCTCTTTATTTATTTATTTATTTTTTTTTTTTGCGGTACCGGGGATTGAACCCAGGGGATTTCTACCTCCGTGCTACACCCCCAGCCCTATTTTTTATACTTTATTTTGAAACCGAGTCTCACGAAGTTGTGGAGGGCCTCACTAAGTAGAGAAAGAGAGAGAGAGAGAGAGAGAGAGAGAGAGAGAGAGAGAGCAAGCGCGCGCGCTGAGGCTGGCTGCGAACCCAGATCCTCCGGTCTCTGCCTCCCAAAGTACTGGGATTACAAGCGTGTGCCACCACACCCAGCTTTTCCTTCTCTTTATTTTGATAATTTTGACTCAGAGCTAAACTATCATGAAGTATTTTATTCTCCAAAACATGAGCCATTATGACTACAGTTGGCCCTCTATATCTGCAGGTTTTATAACAATGGAATCAATAAAGCTTGTTTCAAATATTTTTGAGAAAAAAAAACCCTGCATCTGTACTGAATACATACATTTTTTCTTGTAATTATTCTCTTGAAAATCAGTACAACACTATTTACAAAGCCTTTACATTGTATCAGATATTATAAATAATCCAGAGATGATTTGAAGTATATGGAAAGATAAGTAGAAGGCATATGCTAATACTAGGCCATTTTGTATGAGAGACTTGAGCATCCACAGATTTTGTATCCACAGCTTGAGGGGAGTTCTGGTACCAAACCCCCTTAGGCACTGAGGGACAAAAGTACCTGGTACTTTGTTAAATGTTCCATAAATATTATTATTTAGTCTAGCAGATCTCAACCAGGGGCCATTTAGTCCCCAGAGGACATTTGACAACACATGGGGAAAATGTTGGTTGTCATGACTGAGGGTAGGGTTGGGAAAATCTGCTCCTAGCATTTCCTGAGTACAGGTCAGAGATGATGCTGGACATAGTACAACGCACAAGACAGCATCCACCAACAGTGAAGAATCGTCTGGCCCCTAATGTTAGGAGTGCTGAAATTGAAAAACCCTACCTCAATTAGAATGGCAAACATCAAACTTCAAGGCTGCATCTATAGTACATCTCTAAATTTTTCCAAAAACTAATTCCTAGTGTCAACTGTAGGGGCCTACAAACAATGACAAATCCAGAGGCACTGTGTCACCATGGCCCAGTCTATCTCTACTTCCACTTCCCACTAAAAGGAAACTCGATGGCTGGATTCTGTTGGTATCAAGAAATGTACAAGATGAGGTTATTAGCAAGATTCAAGATGGCCGATTAGAGGCACCCAGCATTCACCCACTCCTCCATGAAACAGAATCAAAACAACTGGAGAGCCCTGCATGCCCAGGTGGGTGACTATGGGAAAATGCTGAAGTTCAACAGTGGAAAGAGAGAGACCTGGAGAAACCCAGAGACTGGATAGTGGAAGGGAAGGTGAAAGAGGGTGCCCCGGCACTGACCAAACGACACCGGCACCTCAGCAGAAGGTAGAGGCGAAAGAAGAGCCCCAGGGAGCACCACTGGCACAGAAATCAGCACCTTGCAGAAATACAGACTAAACAGACAGTAGGCCTGACATCCACACAGAGACGGGCTCTGGAGAAGCTGTCTGCACTTGCCAGTATGCTGTCAGGGTGCCATCACAGGGAACCTTCCTGAGAAGAGCTGTCTGCGACTACTGTGGGAGTCAAAGGCTCCTGTACTTTCCTGGCTCTGGTTCCCCTGCAGCAATAGGACAATAGTAACTGAGCCAGGGGGCTGCCTTCAAAGTCAGCTGGGCCCCAGGGGGTAGAGCTGACATAATCCCTCTAGAATTGTCTGTGGTAGGAAACCAGACTGCAACATGTCAGGGAACAGAAGATACTTCCCCCTTAAAACTGGCAGTTCAGGAAGGCTGCAGGAGTCCGGGGAAAGAGCAGTGACAGTGATTTTGTGCAGGAGGTAAGTCTGCGAGCACCAGAGTCATGGGCGATGGAAGGTATGAGGCCCACTGCCACCACTACCCCAGCACAGATGGCTGCAACACCAGCGCCTCTTCCTGCCCTCAGAGTTGCAGCACAAAGGCGCCATTGACATGCTACAGCACCTGATGTCAGCCCTGTCCTTGGAATGCACAGCACAAAGGTCACCAGAGGGAATCTGTGCCAGACCAGTTCTGCACTCTGTGCTAGGTTGGCCACAGGCTGTGTTAGGGCCTGCCCCACTCTTGGAGCACACAGCTCCAAATATCCCTGGAGTAAACTTTTGCTGGGAGAACTCTGAGTGCCACCCTAGCTTGTTCTGGTATGCAGGGTATCTGAGAGCTTTTCTGCCTGACTTTGGCTACAAACCACTCCCAGAGGTCACCTGGCAAGTACCACAAAGGAAAGAACAAGAGGGTGAATAACCCCCAGGCTCTGCTCTCTCAGAGGGGTGCACAGCCTCAAGAGAACAGAAAGATGCTCTGGTTGGCATAGGCTGCAGACGTTAATGCTTGCCTACACAATGAAGTACATCAGTGCAGAGGATAGATTTATTTTTATTAGTATTTTTATTATTGCTATTTTTATTTGTATATATTTTCTCTTCTCCTTTTAATATTTTTTCTTTTCTTCACCTTTTTCTTTTTACCTTCATCTGCCTTTCCCTTTTTTCTTTTCTTCTTAATTTTTGTTTTCTTTTTCCTTCCCTTTTTAAAATTGATTATAACATTTTTATTATTTGTTAACTTTTTAGTTTATTCTATATCATTTTTGCCTCCCTTTTTCTGTTGTTGGTGTTGAGGTGGTCCTAGTTCTTATTTAGATTTTACTTAATCTGTTTTTTTCCTCAGTACCAAAGGAAAAAAAAATCTCTATATCCATCCCAACATATGCACAAATCTCAACATACAAACACAAGAAATTATTTTAAAAAAATGGCAAGATGATATCTTTTAAAGTTCATAACTCTCCAGTAAGGAATTCCAAAGAAGATATCAAAGTGGGTGACATGCCAGATAAAGAATTCAAGAGAGTGATTTCTGAATAGCTCAGTAATTCCAGGACAAAAATAAACAGAAGAATAAATTAAGGAAGACAATGCTAAATATGAATGAGCAATTCAATGCAGAGATAGAGATTTTGAAAAAGAACTAAAACAGATATCATGGGAATGAAAAGCTTAGTGTCAGATTAAAAACTTAGGTAAAAGCTTCACCAACAGAATAGATCAAGCAGAAGAAAGACTATCAGGGCTTAAAAACAAAGCTAATGAATTACCACACTCACACAGTAATGAAGAAAAAATATGAAATAATGAACATACAAGATCTCTGGAACAGCATTGAAAGATCAAGTATGTCCATAATCAGAATGGACAAGGGAGACGTGCTCACATGCTTAAACCATAGAAAACCTATTCAGTAAAATAATAGCAGAAAATTTCCCAAATCTTGGGAAAGACATAGACATCCCGGGACAGGAGACATTTAAAATCCCAAACGGCATGGTAGCGCATGCCTCTAATCCCAGTACTTGGAAGGCTGAAACAGGAGGATCACAGTTTCAAAGCCAGCCTCAGCAACTTAGTGAGGCTATCAGCAACTTGGTGAAACCCTGTTTCCAAATAAAAAATAAAATTGGCTACGGATGTAGCTCAGAGGTAGAATGCCTCGGGGTTCAACCCCAGGAAGGAAGGGAGGAAGGAGGGAAGGAGGGAGGGAGGAAGGAAGGAAGGAAGGAAGGAAGGAAGGAAGGAAGGAAATCCCAAATAGACATGACCAGAAAAGAATCTCTCCACAACAGACTGGACTAATACATTAGAATGCTGCCTTCAAGAACCACACGCCTCAAGAACCACAGACTGAAAGTAAAAGAACGGAAAACGATTTGCCAAGCAAATGGAATCTGAAAGCAAGCAGGAACACTCCATCAAGAGGATATGATGATTATAAACACACACACACACACACACACACACTGGAGCACTCAATTTTATAAAACATGAACAGTTATAAAACAAGTGTGCCTGGACGTAAAGGAAGAGATAGGACCCAATACAACAATAGTGGGAGACTTCAATACTCCACACTCACCAATGGATAAATCATTCAAACCAAAAAAAATATAAACAAAGACACATCAGAGTTAAACTTCACTATAGACCAAATGGATTTAACCGACATCTATAGAATATTCTATCCAACAGCCACAGAATATACATTCGTCTTAACAGCACATGGAAGTTTTTCTAGAATATACCATATATTAGGCCAAAAAGCAAGTCTTAACAACTTTAAAAAAATGAAATGATTTCCTGCAAATTATCAGATAATAAAGGTAAGCAACTAGAAAAAAAGAAAAACTATACAAGCATATGGAAAACTAAAAATTATACAAGCATATGAGGATTGAACAGTATACTCCTGAATATACAGTGGGTCACTGAATAAATAAGGGGGAAATTAAAAACTCCTGGAATCAAATGCAAATGAAAATGTACCACAACATACAAGATACAATGCAAACAGTAGTAAGAGAGAATTTTATAACTGAGTGGATACTTTTTTTAAAAAAAGTGGTGACAGCCTGGTGTGGTGGCGCACGCTTGTAATCCCAGTACTTTGGGAGGCGGAGACCAGAGGATCCGGGTTCGCGGCCAGCCTCAGCTCTCTCTCTCTCTCTTTCTCTCCCTGTCTCTCTCTCCCTGTCCCTCTCTCTCTCTCTCTCTCTCTCTCTACTTAGTGAGGCCCTCCGCAACTTCGTGAGACCCGGTTTCAAAATAAAGTTTAAAAAATAGGGCCAGGGGTGTAGCGCGGAGGTAGAACACCTCTGGGTTCAATCCCCAGTACCACAAAAAAAAAAAAAAAATAGGGCCGGGGGTGTAGCGCGGAGGTAGAATGCCCCTGGGTTCAATCCCCGGTACCACAAAAAAAAAAAAAAAGTGGTGACGTCAAATGAGTAGCCTAATGATGCATCTCAAGACTGTAGAAAAAAACAACAAACCAACCACAAAATCAGTAGAAGGAAAAAATAATATCAGGGCAGAAATAAATAATACAGAGATGAAAAGAACACTACAAAGGATTAATGAGCCAGGCATGGTGGCCCACACCTGTAATCTCAGTACTTGGGAGCCTGAAACAGGAGGATCACAGATTTGAGAACAGCCTCAGCAACTTAGCAAGATTCTCAGCAACCTAGTGAGAACTTGTTTTGAAACAAAAATTTATTAAAAAAAAACGCAGGGGGTAGGAGGAGTAGCTCAGAGGTAGAATGCCCCTGAGTTCAATCCTCAGTACCAAAAAAACCAGGATCGATGAAAAAGAATTGGTTCTTTGAAATAAATACAAAATTGACAAACCCTTAACTAAACTAACCAAAAAAAAAAAGGAAAAAGAAAAAAATAAGCAAACTTAAAGATGAAAAACAGGATATTACAACAGTTACCACTAAAATTCATAGGGTCACTAAAGGATATTTTGAAAACACATCAATAAACTGGAAAATCTAGAAGAATGGGGCAACCTCTGACAAATATGATCTACCAAAACTGAATCAAGAGGATACAAAAATTCTAAATAGATAAATTATAAGCAGTGAGATTGAAACAGTAATAAAACAGTTTCCCAACACAGTAAAGACCAGGATTAGATAGATTCACTGCTGAATTTTACCAGATTTTAAATTCCACATCCCTTCATGATATATACTACACATAGAGGAATCAAACCTCAGCATAATAAAGGCTATATATGACAAACCCATAGCCAACATCATACCAAATAGGGAAAAAACTAAAATAATTTTCTCTAAAATCAGAAAAAAAAGACAAGAGTATCTATTCCCACAATTTTAATCCAATATAGTACTTGAAATTTTAACCAGAGCAATTAGGCAAGAGAAAAGAAAATAGGAAATAGGAAAAGAATAGAGGAAAAAGCAAATAGGAAAAGAGGAAGTCAAATTATCCGTGTTTGCAGATATGATTCTATACCTAGAAAATCCTCAAGAATCCACCAAGACTCTTAGAACTGAAAAACAAATTTAAGAAAGTAGCAGGATACAAAATCAGTAGCTTTTTAAATACTAATAATTAATTCACTGAGAAAGAAATCACAAAAGCAATATCATTAGCAACAGTTTCAAAATATTAAAATATCTAGGAATAAACCTAACCAAGAAGGTGAAAGGCCTCTACAGTGAAAATTACAACGAAGTAAAGAAAGAAATTAAAGAAGACATTAGAAGACAGAAAGACCTCCCATGTTCATGAATTGGAAAAATTAAAAATTATTAAAATGTCTATACTACTGACAGTGATATACAAATTCAATGCAATCCTCATCAAAATTCCAATGACATTCTTCAGAGAACTAGAACAAACAATCCTAAAATTCATATGGAAGCATGAAGACCCCTAATAGCCAAATCAATCCTGAGCAAAAAGAGCAGTGTTGGAGGCATAGCAATACTTTATTTCAAAATATGCTGGAAAGCTATTGTAACAAAAACAGCATGGAACTGGCATAAACATAGACATCCACAGAAAGAAATAGAGCACCCAGAAATACACCCACACATCTATAGCCAACTGATCCTCAATAGAGATGCCAAAAGCATACACTGGAGAAAAGACAGCCTCTTCAACAAATGATGCTGAGAAAACTAGATAAGCACATGTAGAAGATTGAAACTAAACCTCTATTTCTCACCCTTCACAAAAACCAACTCAAAATGGATCAAAGACCTTATCATAAGACCCAAAACTTTGAAACTACTGGATGAAAACATAAAGGGAACCAAACTGGAAGAAAATTTATGGGAAAACAAAATATTGGCACAGATAACAATTTCCTGAATAGGATTTCAATTGCTTAGGAAAGAAAAACAAAACTTGACAAATGGGATTACATCTAATTAGAAATCTACACAACAAAGTAAACAATAAGCAATGTGAAAAGGTAGTCAACAGAATGGGAGGAAATCTTTGTCAGCTATTCATCTGACAGAAGATTAATATCCAGAAAGAACAAGTAATCCAATCAATACATGGGCCAATGATCTGAACAGACACTTCTCAAAAGAAGTACAAGTAGCCAATAAATGTATGCAAAAATGCTCAACATCTTTGTCCATCAGTAAAATGCAAGTCAAAACTACATTAAGAGCTGGGCGTGGGGACTCACGCTTGTAATCCCAGTACTTGGGAGGCTGAGACTGGAGGATCCAGGTTCGCGGCTAGCCTCAGCTACTTAGTGAGGCCCTCCGCAACTTAGTGAGACCCTGTTTCAAAATAAAGAATAAAAATAGGGCTGGGGTGTAGCTCGGAGGTAGAATGCCCCTGGTAGAATGCCCCTGGGTTCAATCCCCGGTACCGCATAAATAAATAAATAAATAAATAAATAAATAAATAAATAAATAAGGTAGAAGAGGGGCTATTCAGAAAAGGGAAGGGGACTGATGGCAGGGACAAGAGCAAGAAAGGGCAGAAGGGAGGCTGGACATGATCAATGCACAATATAACCCATTGATTTATACAATATTCATTAATAATAATAATAATAATGATAATAATAATAGAAGAAGAAATGTAAAAGTGAACTTGAAACAGCTAGTCACACTAGAAAGAAAGCTGCCAAAATCTACAGGCATTTTGATATTAAAGGGACTCAAGAACCAATCAGAGTGTGTGTGTGTGTGTGTGTGTGTGTGTGTGTGTGTGTGTGTTATTGGGGATTGGACCCGGGGCATTCTACCTCCTAGCTACACCCCCAGCCCTATTTTTACTTTGAAACAGGGTCTCACTAGGTTGTTGGGGCTGTCCTAAAACCTGTGATCCTTCTGTCTCAGCCTCCCAAGTACTGAGAATTATAGGCATGCGCCACCACACCAAGCCAGAGATAGTTTCTTCCAACAAAAATCAGGACAATTTGGACATCATAACTCCATTCACTGAAACATATTACGCGTATTTAATTTTATGTATTCATGATACTAAAAATAACTCGTCCTCATGGTTCATGCTAGAGAACCAGCCCATTATTTTAAAAATTGGTGAATGGAAAGAAAGAATCACACCTTTATTCTGCTTCTTCTGGCTGAATTCTATATAGGTAGCTAGCTGATGGGAGGGAGTTTGCTTTTGTAGAAATATCTCAGAAAATGTTTAAATATTTGCAATAGACTATCATCCTTTTTTGACTCCTAATTAAGATGCAGACAATGAATATTGATGGCTAACATAAAAAAGATAATATGTCATTAGGCATCTGCTAATGGAAGTACAAAATACCAACTATGAGGATTTTCTCTCCCTTGAAACGGGGTCTGGCTACATTGCCCAGACTGGCCTCAGCTCTTGGGCTCAATTGATGCTCCTGCCTCAGCCTCCCAAGTAGCTGAGACTATGAGTGCCACCACACCTGGCTTCTATGAAGTATTGCTGCCAAAGATATATTACCAAAACCTGCTCAAGTCTCTAGATTTAAGTCAATTTACAGGAAAGAGAGAGGACAAAGAAACATAGGAAGTAATACCACAGGATGCTTCAGCGAAATTCTGAATGAGGCAAACTGTAAGAATGACGTAGATTCAATAAATAAATTGCAAATTTTAAAAAAGTTAGGACAGGAGTAAATTGCAAAAGTACTTCTTCAAAAAAATAAGAGTTTTATGGCAAACCACAATATAATTTTAATGACATTGGAAACAAAGCACTATTTATCAAAATTTGAAGCCAGGCATAGTGGTACATGCCTGTTATCCCAGTACGTGGAAGGCTGAGACAGGAGGATTGCAGGTTCAATGTCAGCCTCAGAAATTTACTTTGGGAGGTGGAGACCGGAGGATCCTGGTTCGCAGCCAGCCTGTTCTCTCTCTCTCTCTCTGTCTCTGTCTCTCTCTCTCTCTGTCTCTCTCTCTCTACTTAGTGAGGCCCTCCGCAACTTTGTGAGACCCGGTTTCAAAATAAAGTATAAAAAAAATAGGGCCGGGGGTGTAGCGCGGAGGTAGAACGCCCCTGGGTTCAATCCCCGGTACCGCAAAAAAAAAAAAAAATATTTAGTGACACTGTGTTTCAAAAATAAAAAATAAAATAGGGTTGGGGGTATAGCTCAGAGATTGAAAATGCCCCTGGATTCAGCCTCCACTACCAAGAAAAAAAAGATATAGCTAAAGCAGATTTTAGCAGTAAATACATATAAATACTTCTATTTAAAATAAATGTTTAAGTCAGATAGATGTGGGGGCACACACCTGTAATCCCAGTATTTGGGAGGCTGAGACAAGGAGGATCACAGGTTTGAGCCAGTGTTGGGTTACTTAGAGCCTGTTTCAAAATATAAAATAGGGCTGGAGTATGGCTCAGAGGTAAAGCATCCCTGGGTTCAATCCCCAGTATAAGTAAGTAGTAAGTAAGTAAAGTAAGAAAGTAAGTAAATACATATTTAAAATCTAAACAAATCACAACAATGCAGAGACTTCTCTAGGAAAGCAAGTTAAAATCAATACGTTTATGATGCACTGTGCCTCAACATATTAAACCAAAACTATACTTCACAAGACTCAAATTTGATAATCCTAATATTAAATATGCAGCATGTATCCTGCATAAGCATGGCAATGCTAACAACTAACAAAGATGAACATGTGGATAGCACTTTATGTTTAAAATTTTTTCATGTGCCCAATTTATTTCTTAGAACAACTGTGAGGAAGGTATCATAAATTATTATTCTGAGACTGTCTTCTCATTTAAGGGATGCTAGCATTTACCATACCAGATGTACAGAATTGGAGCACTGGCGCTCGCCTGGTGTGCATGTATGTCACTATCACTGTGAACTACATTATGATGTGAGACTACAATGCACCAACAAAAGTATAGAAAAAAGATTAGGGGAGTCTTGCAGAATCAGGTGGGAGGGCACTCAAAAATGTTTTTAAAGAATTAATGATTAAGAAAGAAAAGTAAGCCGGGCGTGGTGGCGCACGCTTGTAATCCCAGTACTTTGGGAGGCAGAGACCGGAGGATCCAGGTTCGCGGCCAGCCTCAGCTCGCTCGCTCTCTCTCTCTCTCTCTCTCTCTCTCTCTCTCTACTTAGTGAGGCCCTCTGCAACCTCGTGAGACCCGGTTTCAAAATAAAGTATAAAAAATAGGGCC
>PVJS01018833.1:0-34406 GCA_004027185.1 Glis glis | reverse complement strand
GGCCCTATTTTTTATACTTTATTTTGAAACCAGGTCTCACGAAGTTGCAGAGGGCCTCACTAAGGAGAGAGAGAGAGAGAAAGAGAGAGAGAGAGAGAGAGAGAAAGAGAGAGAGAGAGAGAGAGAGAGAGAGAGAGCTGAGGCTGGCCGCGAACCGGATCCTCCAGTCTCCGCTTCCCAAAGTACTCGGATTACAAGCGTGTGCCACCATGCCCGGCAGTTTTAATTTTTTGTTTTGGAGACAGGGTCTTGCTGTGTTGCCAAAGCTGCCCTCAAACTCCTGGGCTCAAGCCATCCTCCTGCCCCAGTCTTCCTAGTACCTAGGCCTCTAGTGGGACTCTAGGTGTGCACCACTGCGCCTGGCTACCATCTGACATTTCCAATGTGGGCCTGTCACCTGGCTGGGGCATAGCTGTGGGTGGTTTTGGAAATGCAGCTCTGGGGCTTTCTGGGTGGGGCTGAGAGAGTGAGGGGTCCTGGATAGAGCCCAGCAGCACTTCCAGATCAGGCCTGATTGTGGCTTTTGCTGTGGCTTAGGAAAAGGCCAGGGCACTTCCAGGAGGTACTGCAGGGGGCTTCCCTGTCAGGGCAAGGGGATCGGAGGAAGCTGACAGAGCAGCCTTAGATCCTTTCTGGAAAGAGGCAGGCTAGGCAGGAGCATGCATTGTAAACAGAAGCAGGAAATGAGGTGTTCAAAACATCCTCAAACCTGTCCAGACACGCTGACCCCACCAGGAGCAGAGGATATAATGTGTGCTAGTGTGGTGTGGAGGTGCTGCCTTGGGGTGGCCCCTAGTACCCCGAGTTGGCAAGAATTAAGCTGAGGTACAGTTTAGGTCTTACCTCAGGAGCGGCGCCCTGGGAAGGCTGCCATGTGTGTAACCACCCTCCTAAGGTTCCCTGTGGCAGGGTAGATGGTGACACTCATTGGGTTATTTACTGCTATTTAGTAAAATGTAGTGCTTAAGGGCACTAGACTCTGAATACCACCACCTTTTATTAGTTAGGTAACCCTGGTCAAGTTTTTAAACCTCTCTGAGCTTCAGTTTTCTCATCTGTAAAATGGGTATAATTACAGAACTGAAAACAGCCAATGTTTATTAAAAGCTTACCATATGCCAGACACTAAGTCCTTAGGATTTTTTTTTTTGTGGTACTGGGGATTAAATCCAGGGGCACTCTACCTCTGAGCTACACCCCCAGCCCTATTTTATTTTTATTTTTGAAACAGGGTCTCACTAGGTTGATGAGAGTCCGACTACTTGCTGAGGTTGTCCTCAAACCTGTAATCCTCCTGTCTCAGCCTCCCAAATACTGGGATTATAGGTGTGTGCCATCACGCCTGGCTCTTTAGGATCTTCACTGCAGCCCAGTGAGTAGTGCTATGAATTTACCCATTTTTCAGATGGGGAAATTGAGGCAGAGGGTGAGATTAAAATAATCTGCTCTGGTTCACCTGGTTACTGAGCCAAGATTGAAATCCAAGCTGCACTAGAATCTGTGCTCTCTTAATCATTATCCCTAATTCATAGGCTTGTTGAGAGGATTAACTGAGATTAAACCTGGAAAGCATGGAGCACAGTGCCTCAATGATAGTAGGTGCTCAATAAATAGTGGGTAGTGATACTATTGCTGTAGCTGGTACACGTGATGGAGTGGGGACGAAGTGCCTGTGCTTGGAGTAGCCTCCCTGTCAAAGCTGTTTAGACAGCATAGCTTCCCTCTGTAGGGATCAGCCTCCCAGGAGGTGTGCGTGGCTGCAGGAGGTTGTCAGCAAATTCTACAGCTGATCTCTCTGGGACTAGAGCTTGTGGGAGGGGCAGGGACATTCAGGCCAGATGCATCCAGGCCCTGGGGAAGGGACTGTTATCTCAGGAGCAGAGGAGGATATGAGCTTCCACTGCTGTCCAGCCCTCCCTTCCCCCACGGTGTCCCTGGAGGGCTGGGACAGAGGGGTATGAAGGAGGCTGCAGTGTCTGGATGAGGCCCGGCACAGGTCATGGCTGTGGAGTCCTGCCCAGCTGGCTAGGAGGGCTTTGCAGGTGTCTCAGTTGTACGTGTGTTGGGAAAGGGAGGCTGCTTTTTGGGGATACAGGATGGGCCTCTACAGCAATGCTTTTCCAATCTGATCCAAAGTTGAACCTAGAGTGTCCCGCCTCCTGGGGCCCTCCTGTTCTGCCATGCTTTTCTTCCGTCTGAGGCTGGCACCTCCCTTGGCTTAGGCTTGCTCTGTCCAGTGAGGTGGCCACTAGTCACAGGTGGCTACTGAGCACTTGGAATGTGGCTATTCTAAACTGAGCTGATCTATAAGTATAAAAGATATACCAGATGTTGGAGATTTAATATGAGATAAAGGATGTAAACTAGTCCATTAATTTTTATATTGATTACATATTGAAATAGTCATTTTTAATATATTGGGCTAAAATATAGTATTACTATGTTTTAAATGTGACTACTAGAACACTTAAAATTACACGTGTAGCTCATTTTCTAATTCTATTAGGTAGTGCTGTCTTAGAGACCCACCTGTGTGGGAAATTGTTCTAGTGCCTTCTCAGCCTAAAGTGGTACTTGGAGAAAAACACAAAACTTGTATCCCAAGGCCAACTGGCCAACTTGATGCTTCTAGAAGGACAACTGCTATATAGTTATCCCTCTGTATCCCTGGGTTCTGCACCAAGAATTCAACCAACTGCAGATGGGAAAATAAATTACGCCTATACTTAACATGCACAGACTTTTTTTTCCTTGTCATTATTTCCTAAAATGACATAGTATAATATCTACTATTTACACAGCACTTACATTGTATTAGGTATTTTAAGTAATCTAGGGATGATTTAGAGTATATGGAAGGGTGATGCAGGTTATATGCAAATACTATGCTATTTTATAGGATTGGACTTGAGCACCCAAGGGTTTTGGTATCTGCTGGGGTCCTGGCACCCATCCCCTAAGGACACCAAGGGGCAACTGTAATGCACTGGCACCTACTGCCTTTACTGTAGTCCCCTCTCTGCAGCAGTCTTACAACAGCACAAACCATGCCTGGAACCCCAACTCCCACCCCAAGCCCCACACAATGCCCATATACTCAGATGAGGTCATACTGCCTCAGAGTCCGAGGCCTGAGCCCCCGCATGAGCCCACCCTGCTGGTTCTCCCCGACCCAAGGCTCTCGCCTTGTCCTGTCTGCTGTGACCGTAGTGGCTTCCTTCTTTCCCTTCGGTGGCCAAGCTCACTCCTGCCTAAGAGACTTTGTACAGCTCTCCCCACTGACCTGGACCTTCCCATCTTGGGACCTTCCCATCTTGGGACCTTCCCATCTTGGGAAGCCCTGTTGACCCCAACAATGATTCTGCCCAGTCTTAGCTAAACCAAAGACATTTGTGGAAGTGCTCTTTAGCATAGGAGTATTACCCCTGTACCCCTTTACCCCTAAAAGAAGAGAGGTGGAGAGGAGGCACCCTGGAGGATGCCCAGGATCCAGCACTGGGGTGGAGGAGCAGTGTCCAGGGGCAGCAGCAGGGCTATCTGATGACCGTACTGGCGGCACTGTGGGCCTTTCTGGGCCATTGTCCACCCAGGCTCAGTGAAGCACTTGGGAGCTGGACGAGAATGCTTTCCGGAGGCTCCTCTGTCTGCATTTGCTGGATCATTTTTGTTCAGGCAGAAGCTCTATCTTCCCTGCCTTAGCCAAAAATGGGGAAGGGTGAAGTGTACACCAATCAGAGGTAGAACTGGGGGCCCCTGTGGTCCAGGCTGCAGGGATTAGCGCGAGAGCAGGCCAATGAGAGCAGTTACTTGAGGCCCCTGGGATGAAGCCGCCTCGTGATTCCTTTTTTTTTTTTTTTTTTTTGCATACTAGGGATTGAACCCAGGGGCATTCTACCTCCGAGCTCCACCCCAGCCCTATTTTTTAATTCTTCTTTATTTTGAAACAGGGTCTCATTAAGTTACAGAGGCCTCACTAAGTAGCTGAGGCTGGCTGCGAACCCAGATCCTCCTGTCTCAGCCTCCCAAGTACTGGGATTACAAGCGTGCGCCACCACGCCCGGCTCGCCTCGCGATTCTTGCTGGACACACCTGTTTCCCCTGTGTGCCCCTGGCACCCCAGCACTCATGAAGACATGGTTCTCCCTGAGAGAGTGGCTTTGGGGAACCTGCTCACGTTCCATGAAATGATGGCAAGGGGGCATGTAGGATTATTGACATCAGGATAGGAAGGGGCGCAGGAAATTGTTAAGTTCGTGCCTGGACGTGGTGACTGTTGAAATTGTTAAGTTCGTGCCTGGACATGGTGACTGTTGAAGGTCCCCCCTATTCCACGGAGCAGTCAGCTCTCGGCTCGGCAGGACACCGGCCCTGGATCCCTTACCTGTTCATAGACGGTTTTCATCAGCTCCACAAAGCTCTGCAGGCCTTTTAACTTGGTTTCCAGTTCAGTCCGTCGAAGACACTCGGCGTCCAGGTCCTGGGATTGGGAGAGATGGAGAGATGGCGATGAGACATGGAGAGAGATGGGGTGAGAGACGGAGTCCAGGGCAGGAATGGGGGAGGGCTTAGCTTCCTGGGTGATAGCGGGGGTGATTCCCAGAGGACAGCAGCCGCAGAGCCTGGGTGAGGGGCAGGGTGGGAACGGGCATATCTCTCTGTCTGTCCACAAGACTTAGCCTTTAAGGGCTTTGCTTGGGCACAAAGGAAAATGGGCAGTTCTGAGGGAAAGAGGGCAGAGGGCCCTGAGGATGGACGGAGCCCTGGGCAGGAGGGGTGGGCTACCTTCTTTAGCTGGACGAAGGTGAACTCCAGGTCCGTGCGCTTGGAGATCTCGTCCTCGTACCTGGGGGCAGGGAGAGATTGCTCAGCTGGATGTGGTGAGGGCTTGGGGTTTGGTTAATTCCCTTGGAGGGGCTCAGGGCCTGTTTACCCCACTCAGTGCCTTGTGCCAATTAGAATCTGTGGCCCATCCTTTGGGTGGATGCAAACGTGTGTCTTCTATGACACATTCCTGGTTCCCAGTGATGCTGGCTCCTCATTCCCTCAGGCCCTCCTGTGACTGCCCAGCTTTCTCCCACTAGGTTCTACCCTTTCCTGGCTCTACTGTATGTCTAGCTCCTCCAGGAAGTCTCCCCTGACTGCAGCCCTTTCACTTGGCACATGGTTCCTTCCGCCCTGGAGGATCTCAGGTTCAGTCCAGCCTAGTCCTCTCTGAATATCCCGCTCACACCTCCCCTTCTCCCCCTCCACTCCGTCCCCAGGCCCTGCCCTGCTTCCCTCTGCTTCCCTAGCCTGCGGGTACCATCTCATCATGCTCTCTTCAAAGGGAGGACGGGGAAGCATGGGCCCTGGAGTGTTAGGGGCAGGAGCCTTGCCCCTCCTGTGGCCTCCTCATCCGCAAGGGGTGTGTATGCAGGGGGCAGACAGAGGACCCTCTGCTGCAGCGACAGGCAGCCATGTGTGTGCAGCGGCCCTCCTCACAGAACCACAGCTCTGCTCTCCTCAGCCAAGACCACCTTGTGTTTGTGACAAGGACGCTGTCTCATGCGGGAGGGAGTGCGGGGGAGTGGTCCTCTATCCCTGACCTCACCTTCTTCCTCCAGTCAAGACATTTGTCTTGGCCCCGCGGGGTCGGTGGCATATGCCGATCTCAGGCTTCTTACCCAGCCCCATCGGCCCCAGTGCAAGTGCGGTCCTGTGGCTTCTGTGTCCTCCCACCTCTCCAGGGAGTGCCCGGCTCACTCGCAGCTCTCACTGGGCCGCCTGCTCCAGTCCCTGGCCTCGTATCAGGGTGGTGTCACCCATGGCCTGTGTCAGCTGGCCGGACCTGCTCACCAGCTCACCCAAGGAGTTGAGTGGACCTAAGGGTGGAAAGGGCCCGCAGGGCGCTTGGGTCTCTAACCTTGGGGTGCTGGGTGTCACTCTGTCCCTGGTCATGTGTTGGCTTTCAGGTCTGCGAGGGGCTCAGAGAGCTGGGCAGAGGGGGTGGGCCAGGAAGGAGACTGGGTGGTGGTGGTGACAGAGGCTGCGGGTCATCTCCTTTCTGTGCTGGGAGCTCACCTCAGGGCCCCCCGCCGTGGAGGTGCTGAGAGTCCCACGGGACAGATGAGAAAACAAGCTCACTGAAGGGCATGGAGGTGCCTACGGTGTGCTGGGTAAGTGGGGCTCAAATTCTGGCTTTCCAGTCAACAAGCCACGTGGCCTGGGGTAAGTACCTATGTGTGAGCCTTGGTCATGGCGGTGGCGACGCCAGGAGAAAGGACTAGGTTAATAAAGTGTTTACATTGGTGCCTGGCACCCATGAGACTCCCCAGCTCAGCCCTCTGCCATGGCCTCCGCATTCTCAGACAGATGCCTTGAGAAGCCTCACTGCAGAGCTGGGGGGGCTCTCTGCATGCCCTGCACAGCTCCTCAGATTGGCTTATTTAAGCAGGCTTCCCTCTAGAATCTGGGGGACTCTGAGGAACTCCCTTCCCTGGGGGCAGGGGCCCTCCACATGCAGGGGATTGAGCCCCTCCTTCTCCTCTGGGGAGCAGAGTCCTGCCTGCCTGGGATAGGGCACAGAGGAGAACAGTCTGGTGGAGACCCTGGTGGCGAGAGGGGCCCAGAGGCGGTGCCTATCCTCTCTCCCCTTCAGAGGCCCTCCTCACCGTGTTTCTGACTGTCACTTGGCCCACCGAGTCAATTCTTTTCTTTTTATTTTATTTTTTTTGTGGTACCGGGGATTGAACCCAGGGGCCTTCTACCTCCGTGCTACACCCCCGGCCCTACTTTTTATAGTTTATTTTGAAACCGGGTCTCACGAAGTTGCAGAGGGCCTCACTAAGTACAGAGAGAGAGAGAGAGAGAGAGAGCTGAGGCTGGCCGCGAACCCGGATCCTCCGGTCTCTGCCTCCCAAAGTACTGGGATTACAAGCGTGTGCCACCACGCCCGGCCCCACCGAGTCATTTCTAATTGCTCGGGGCTTGCTTCTTGATTTATTACTAGCTCTGTCTTCTGAAACCCTTAGGAGGGGACCTCAGGCCTTGGATAGGGGGCACTGAGTCTTGACAAAGCCTCCTACCCCCTTGAAGATGCCCTTTGCAGGGGGGAGGAGGAACCCATGCTTCTAGGGTGTTCCTTGCAATTCACCCAATAGAGACCCACCAGGAGCCCTGGGAACATGTGCAGAAGGAAGCAGAGGGGAGTCAAATGCCCATCCAGGTAGAAAAGGACACTGGGAGTGTGGGGGCCAGAGGAAGCCTCCTCTCAGCATCCTGCCCAGGCCAGGCCTGCCCTGGTCCTGGCCCTCCAGGGGGCATGGTAGGGGTGGGCTGGGAGCAGCCAAGAACTGGACCCAGCGGGGAGGCTAGCAGCACAGCAGGAGTCCTAGGCAGAGCCTAGATGCCCGGATCCAGTCTAGGGAGGGTTTCTAGACTCCCTAAGGCTATAGCCAGCCTCTGTGTGAATTAGAAAAAATCTCTTCTTCAGGGATGTGTGACCTGATGCTCCCAGCCCCATCCCCTCCTCAGTGTCAACCAGCTTGCACAGTTGTATGCCAGGGGACACTGTTGTGTCCCCTGGTCACTTGCTGTGTGGGCTTGGGCAAGTTGCTTCCTCTTGCTGGGCCTTTGCTTTGTCCTTTTTTTTTTTTTTGTGGTACTGGGGATTGAACCCAGGGGCATTCTACCTCTAAGCTACACCCCCGGCCCTATTTTTTATTCTTTATTTTGAAACAGAGTCTTACTAAGTTGCGGAGGGCCTCACTAAGTAGCTGAGGCTGGCTGCAAACCTGGATCCTCCTGTCTCAGCTTCCCAAGTACTGGGATTACATGCGTGCGCCACCACGCCTGGCTCATGCTTTGTCCTTATTAATAGAAGAGTTACACTAGCCAATCCTTGGGGTTCCTGCGACCTCCAAGCCCTTGGGAGTATCTATCCCCACAGAGGCTTAGGTGACACCTTACCCCCCCCCCCATTTCACCCCCAGTCCTCTGCCAGTCTGCCAGCCACCAGCTCCCCAGCCTGCTCCCCAGGGCTTTTCAGCTTGTCATACCTGCACCCCCTCCCCCGTGGTAACTTGTTTGTTTCTGGGAGCAAGGAGGCTGATCTCATCGCCTCGCAGAGGCAGGGCACAGCCCTTCCCTGTTAAGGCTCCACCCGGTGTCTCTGGGCTCCCAGGGGCCCCAGGCTCTGCACAGCCAGGCTACAGCTCCCTGGCTCTGGCCTGCAGACGCAGGAGCCTTGCTATTAGACCCAGGATCTCCTCCCCCAACTAGGGTGGGTTCCCTACCCAGAGGGGGAAGAGAGGCCCTGAGCTTAAACCATGGAGTCAGACAACAGGCGGCGGATGGAAATTAGGCAGCGGGCCAGACAGGGGGCTGAGCCAGGTGAAAACAACAAGGAGTGTTTGCACAGGACTTTCAGCTGCGCAGTGCTCCCACGGATATGATCTGACTTGGCTGGCGGGAGCAGCCCTCGCCGTGGCTGGCCGAGGTTAGGGATGGGTTTAGCATGCATGGCCGTGTGCCTGAGGACAAGCCCTGCCCTCTCTGGGCCCATTTGCCTTCCCATAAGAGGAGAACCCAAGGCCGCCATTGCGCTCTGCCATTCTCTGATCCTTTGAGGGCCAAAGACCTACAGGGGACAATGAAATGGGTGGTGGATTCTGATGAGCCGCCATGACTAACGGCCAGGCGTTGGGAAGGTGGGCATTTTAGAATGGGCAATCAGATGCCCTGTGTGTTTCCTGGGACCTGGCAGGGCAGGGTTCTTGGAGAAGTGTCTGGCAAGGTGAGCCTCAGCCCAAATCCCTAGATTCCTGGACAGGCTCCTTCTGCCTTCCATCCCTGCTTTCAATCCCATGTTAAGGACCCACTGTGTGCAGGGAACGCCAGCCTTCAAGGGGATGGACAGCTACCACTTATCACTGCCAGGCACCACGCCCAATCCTCTTCCTCCTCGCACCAGCCTGAGGTTGGTGTCGACCACCATCATTCCCATTTCACAGAGGAGGTAACGGAGGTTCAGATATTAAGCACCTTGTTCCAGATCACAAAGCCAGTGAGGGAGGAGGGGAGGATGCATGCCCCTCCTGGTCTAATGCCCAGGCTGGGCCCATAATCACAAGGGTGCCCACCCACTGTTTATCCCACTAAGTTGCAAAAGCATTTTGTAGGCAAGAACTGTGTTTTTTTTTTTGTTTGTTTGTTTGTTTTGCGGTACTGGGGATTGAACCCAGGGGCGTTCTACCTCCGAGCTACACCTCCCCAGCCCTATTTTTTATCCTTTATTTTGAAACAGGGTCTCACTAAGTTGTAGATGGCCTCACTAACTAGCTGAGGCTGGCCGCAAACCTGTGATCCTCCTGCCTCAGCCTCCCAAGTACTGGGATTACAAGCGTGCGCCACCATGCCTGGCTTTACTTTTTTATTTTGAAACAGGGTCTCGCTAAGTTACTGCATGCTGGCTTCGAACCTGCGATCCTCCTGTGTCAGCCTCCCAAGTGCTGGGATTACAGGCGTGTACTGCTGCACTAGCCTGGGATTATTTCTTTATTCAAATTAAACCCACCCGTTCCATTCCCTGCCTGCACCTGGCTGCTTCCCTCTCCTTTCCAGCCAACTGAGATAAAAAAAAAAAACCAAAGCATATCCAAAGCAGAGAGCCATTGTTGTTCTACTAGTGACATAATGTCCTGTCCCAGCTTAGCGTGCAGGTACAAGGAAGCGTGTTTACAGGCACAGGAGAAGGCCCTCAAGCCAGGGGCCAGGTGAGCCAGCAGGAGAGTGACTTTGTTGGAAGGGTTGCACCGAGGCCGGTGGCTGTGTCTACTGCTACATCCTCAGTATTTAAAACAGTGTCTGGCACTTTTGAGGCCCTCAATAAATACATCCGGAGAAGACAAACGCCCCATAACTCTTTCCTCTTTCTTCAGTTTGGGCGCGTCCCCCCCCCCCCAGTACAACCTTGTCCCCACCCTTAGTCCCTGCCCACGGTCCCCACAGGGTGTGTTGGGACTGACCTGACTCGAAACTCCTCCACCTTTTCCAGCATCTGCAGCAGGTTGACCTCCAGCTGTCCCCGCTCCTGGCTCACTTTGCGCAGCTCCTCCTGCAGTCGGCCCTGGTACACCTCGTAGTGGTGGCTGAGGTCGAAGGTGGCCGAGTCCTGGCCCTGCAGGAAGCTCCACCGGGTCTCCAACAGCTGGTTGCGCTGTTCTAGGGCTTGTACCTGGGAGGAGAGAAGGGTGCTGAGTGGGTCAGGGGTGGGCCCATCGTGGCTGCCCCAGGCCAGCTGGTGCGTCCCCAGGGGGACCTCCCTGGGGAGAGGAGGCTCATTTGCTGCGCACATCCACCCTGGTCTGGCTGGAGTGATCAGAGCACACCTGATCACCTGATCGTTCCTGCTGAAGATGCTGAGATAAGGAGAGGATGAGGTGGAGCCAATTAGTAAAGCTTCCTAGGGGAGGGCAGGGCTGCTAGATGAGGGAGGGGGAACCAGGGTGTGACTGTGCTCCCGAAGCCACAAGCTCTCCAAGCCCATCTGGGGCTGGGCTGGGCGACCCCGGGAACATGAGGTGTCAGAAGCCCATCTGCCCCTCCGGCACAACAAGCCTGGTCTCATCATGTCTTGGAAACTCGGCAAGGTTTCTGCTCAGACTTTGCTGCTAATCCTTTCGACAACCCCAGGCATGCAGTCTCTCTGAGCCTCAGTTTCCCCAGCAAGAAATCACGGGTGATAACACCTGCCTGCCTCTGAGGGCTGTGGAGGGGGGAACTGGGGGACGTGCTTGGAAGAGCGATAGGAGCCAACACTCACGTGGTGCTCACTGCGTGCCAGGCCTGGTTCTGAGAGCTTGTCATCTTTACATCATTAGATGCCGGCAACACCCCGTGGGGCAGATGTTATTATCAGTGCATTTTGCAGATGAGGGGACCAGGCACAGAGAAGGGAAAGAATTGCCCAAGGTCACGAGATTAGAAAGTGGCAGAGCCAGGCCTGGAATTCGGGAAGCTTGTGTTGATGAGGTCTTTTAACCAAATATCTCCCGTGTGTTGCTGGGATCACTGGGTTCTGAGACCCCAGCTGTGCTTCCTGGGCTGGCTTCTGCCTCTAGTTAGTCAGGTTTGCGGGAGGCTCTGAGCCCTGCAGCTGCTCTCAGGCTCTACCTTCTTCGCACCTCCTGCTTGGACTCCTACAGGGGCTCCTGCGCCCCATGGACCATAGTCTGGCTGCCAGCAGGCTGTCAGGGTCCCTGTTGGCTTCCCTACTTCCCTCGTCCAGTCCAGCCCAACTTGGCCTGGGGCTGCCCCTGCCTCTTCCTCACCCTGCCTGTCTTCTCCAGGCTCCGGCCTGCCTCCGGCACTCCTGACCACTGTCCCCAGCCTCGCCTGCCTCGCCCTCCCCATGTGTGTCCCCAGGCGGGAAGCCCCCATGACTCAGCTTCCAAATCACTCCAGTACTGGAGCCCTCAGTTTATCTGGGAGCCACCTGTAGCCCTCCTGGGGTCCCTCCCTCAGAGCAGTGCCCAGGACCTCAGTAGGCCACCGAGGTGGGAGGGACGTCTGGAACTGACCTGCCAGCCCAGTGATGCTCCCGGTGACCACAGGCACTATCTGAGCACTCCCACCCCTGCCAGTACTGCTGGCCGGGTTCCCAGAACCATGGCGGAGAGAGCTGTCAGCAGCCTCTGGGCCCAGCTAGTCTACACTCTTCATTTACAGAGTGGGTAATGGAGACTGCAGGGTCACGCAGTGACTGATGGCCAAGCTCTCCCGACGCCCCTCTGCCTGCTGCTGCTCTCCTCAGACCTTCACGGGCCCCCTCTTCCTCCTCTCTTGCAGCCTTGCCTACATCCCCAGGTTTCCTGTATTTCCCCCCAGACACTTGGATGGTCGTGGTGGGTCTTCTTTGACATTCACAGTAGGTACTGCCAGCAGGCGCGCTGGGTGATAGCAGTTGGCAGTGGCGTTGAGAGATGCTGCTCCCCTGCTCAACCCCCATCTGTACTGGTAGGTTCTGCTTGGAGCTGCCTTAAGCCTACTCTGCTGCGGTCACAGCCAAACAGGTTCAGTAGGGATGGAGGTCAAGAGGGCTCTGCCCTGCTTTGTGTGTGAGAGAGGGCGCACTGGGGGGAGGTATCTGCTCACCCCACCTTCCCTTCGTTTTGACAAGCAGGAGTCTTGTGTTTACACTGAGGGTGGAGTGAAGAGAAGAGAGATGTGGGGTTCTTTCCTCTCCATCCATGAACAATAGAAAACCTCACACCAGGAAGTTCCTCCCTTAGTCTAACCTCAATGCTCTGCGTTTCGGTGTGCTGGGGAGAGTGTGCATTTGGCCTGCCAGTCCAGCCCGAGGGTGCTTATGGTCTTTGGGGGGACTAGGGGCAGACCTCTGTCTCCCACTGTCCTTGGAGGAGGAATCTCTTGTTGTCTCAGTGGGTGGGGTTGGAAACATCCCCCACCCAGGACCTGTCCTGCAGAAAGGCTCCTCCCGGTAGGATCCCAGGTCTAGGGAGGGCGCTGAGAGGTGCCGGGCGCCTCTCAAGGCGACCAGCCCTCCCCCTCTTCCTTCTCCTCTCTGCTCTGCCCCCCCTTCAGATCAGATGGTGGCAGCTCCTACAGGGAGAGCAAATGTCTAGTCTGCCTCCCCATTTTACAGAGGGGAAAATCGAGGTCTGGAGGCCAGAACTCACTTTGGCCCGACTCCATGGTACTGGGCCAGGCTGGGGCATAGGTTGTGGGGAGAGAGATGATTTTTGTAGGGGAAACCCAGCTGCCTAAGATGAGTTCCTAGCTGGAATTGGGGAGCGCCTTGGGGGAAGTGGGTCCACCACCTTGCAGGCTTCTGGTCCCAGAGCCTATAAGGTGGTGCCTTGGGGCGGCCGGTCTTGTTCCTCTGGGAGGCATCCGATCCCCTTGCCTTCATCCAAGAAGCCCCAGAATCCCTTCATCAGGAGGGGCTGGTCTGTGTCCTTCTGTCTCCAGGTAGAGGAATGCATCCGGGTCTTCCAGGATCACCCAGGCCCCTCGCTCTGTGTCCAGACATATCACCAGCGCTCTCAGGTTCCCTCTCTAAAGCCCCTTCCCACCAACCCACAGTCAGCTAGTGGTGGCACCAGGATTTAAACCCAGTAATGTTGACCTGGATTTTACCCTCTTAACCGCTACCCACTTCCCTCCAGGCCCTCGCAGCCTTTACTTGGAGACAGTCATTGCTCTCGTCCCCTCCATCACCCCTGTCCTCTGCATGCAAAGCAAGAGGCCCAGCCGGCGGCCCCTGCCAGAGGTGGACACTGCCTTCTCCTGCTACTGCTTTTCCTCAGCCCACCATCTGTGTCTGTGGCCTATAGAGCAGAGCAGGCTGAGCTGTGAATCTGAAGCACAGAGAGGGTAAGTGGCTCCCCCAAGGAAACACAGCCAGCAAGGGAGAAAACAACAACAACGATGCTGCTTTAGGGCTTCTCTGCCAACTCCTGGTAGTCCCCCTCCCAACTCCCCTTCTCCCTCACTCCTCTGAGCCTCGGAGGGCCTAGAGGGGATGTGAGTGGAGAGCCCCTTCCCCCTCTTCCTTTGTTCAGAACCCTTATCCCTGCACTGGTCATGGTGCCTTGCCCTCGGGCCTCCTCCTGGGCCCACACATCTCTCTCCAGCTGCACCCCACCCACACGTCACTCCTCCCTCCAGCAGGCCCCCTCCCCTCTTCTCCAGGCCCATGCTTGGAAGGAGCTGAGTTCTAAGAGCTACTTGAGGCAGACCCATTTATTTTATTATCTAACAGTTATAAAGTATTTAGTATGTACCAGGTGTATTCTAACTGCTTCTCAAAAACCATCCCATTTGATTGATAAACCCATAACACTGATGTGCCCTGAGGCACAGAGAGGTTAAGTCACTTGCCTGAAATGCACAGTCAGCTAGTGGTGGCACCAGGATTTAAACCCAGTAATGTTGACCTGGATTTTACCCTCTTAACCGCTACCCACTTCCCTCCAGGCCCTCACAGCTTTTACTTGGAGACAGGGCTCCCCAACACAGAATCAGGGCCCCAAAGGGACCCTGGTCTCTAGCTCCCTGCATCCCACCTTGCAGACGCCCCATCTTGAGACCAAGCTTGAGAGTCAGGAGGCTCTAGTTTGGCTAAAGACCTCCAAGGGCATTGCCCTGACCCCTGGGCGTGGGACCCCAACCTCAAGGGCCACCTCCCTGCCTACACCCCTCTGTTCCCATTCAGTCCCCATGCAGAGGCACAGGGTGACATCAGCACTGGTGTTCCAGGGAGAAAAGCCACCCATCTGAGCCAAATTACATAGCTCAGCGAAGCATTCCTTTTAAGGGATTAACCTGGGTTTGGGGAGGAGGCCCTTGCAGGGCCCTGCCTCCCCAGGGAAACCAGCCCAGCAGCAGGGGGCTGTGTGCAGCCAGGGCTGAGGGAAGGGATGCCCTGCCCCAGTGGATGGCTGTTTTCTCCCTGCATGGACCCCCACCTGTGCACCCCAGGTGTGGACTAGGAAACTCTGGTCTAGACACATGAACTAGGGAGGTCTTTCCCACCTTGGAGGTCACTGGCTCTGTGTATCAGACCTGAGTTCAAATCTAAACTGTACCATTTGTTGGTTGTCTGATCTTGGGCCAGACACTTGACCTAATCTGGTCATGTCTACACAGTTGGGAAAATAGCAGCCTCTGCAGCATGGCTGTGTGGGCTCAATTATATACCACTTGCCAAGCTTGGGCCGAGGGCCACGCACAAGCAGATGTTCCATCTACGTTACTTTCTTCCCTCTGCCCCCTCTGCCAGCTCCTGCCTCATGGAGTCCACCAGCATGGTGCAGAAGAGCACAGAACCAGAGACCCCACAGCAGACAAGGACTGAGCCCGGGTGGAAGGCTGATCCTCACTGGAAGAACTCTCCTCATATGTAAAATGGGCATAAAAATATCTTCTCTCATAAGGTTGTTGAGGGAAATCTAGACAAATAGGTAAAGCATCCGCGCGGTGCCTGGCACGCCGTAAACAGTCTGCAGCTGTGACTGCTGTGATGGCAGGACGGGAGGGAGTAGAGCTGGGAGGGCTGGTTGGTTAGAAGAGGTTTTTTTTTTGGAGAGGGTGAGTGAGGAGCAGGTTTGGGAGGGGGACAGGGCTGCTTCAGGAGCTCCCTGCCTAGGGTAGGGATGGACACGAGGACTGAGACCAGCTGCGGGCTGTGGGCAGTGGAGTCCGGGAGGTGTGGGGATAGGGATAGCTTCTGAGCCGAGGCATCCATCCCTGCATTCCTATCTCCTGACGTGCTAGAGCTGCATCTTTACCCATGTGGCCTCAGCAGCAGCCTCCTTCCGGCAGCCCCACACGCCCCCTTGGCTCCGCCAGCTCTTCTGACCTGGAGGCCGAGCAGGGCTGCCTTGAGAGATGCTGCGGCCAGAGGCTGCACCACCCACCTGCCTGGGAGCGGGACGGCAGACCATGTCTCCATGAACCATTCCTGGGAGGACACACTCCCTCGGTCATGGCCAGTGCGCCTCCCTAGTCCACTGTGGGGTAGGGTAACCCCAGGCCCTGTGGCGCGTTCTCATCCAGACACCCCTCAGAGGCCACCCGGGGGCCCCTTTCTCCATAGACGCCAGAATGGATTGGGGCTCAGAGTCAGCCGGGGTTAGCAATGCTGCCTTTCCATTGGCTGGATGTGGGGGTGGGGGCGGGGCTGACAGATGCTCAGGGAACTAGAGAGCTGGGCCACCTGCCAGGCCTGGCGTCCTTCCCCTTCGGGACCCCTTCCCACTTCTGCTCACCTTGCCAATCAGGGATGCAAATTTATCGTTGAGGACCTTCATCTCCTCCTTCTCCTGGTTCTTCTGCTGCTGGATGGCGGGGTCCACCTTGAGGTCCAGGGGCACCAGCAGGCTGGGGTTCACAGTCACCTTGGGAATGGTGCCAGTTGGCCAGCAGCCTGTGAGGCTGCGGGAGCTGAAGCTTGGCCCGGGGGCCCCGCAGCTGCCCCATCCTGAGGCTCCAGGCCGGGGGCTGCCCGCGGGGGTCACCTCACAGCTACTGAGGCTGCTGAAGCCAACAACGCAGGAGCGGCAGGCCATGGTCCCCCCGGCCTGGGAGCGGGAGGGCCCAGGGGTGAGCGAGGAGCCGCAGAGGAGAGGCAGGTGATGGCGGCGGGGCAGGTGGCTGCCTCCTGTCGCAGCCAGGGCAGGCTGGGGACTGAGGTGCAAACACCTGTTGTACAGTGCTCATTAGCAGTAGGAGGGCGGGACGCCTCGCAGCCTGACCAACCTGTTAGATGATGTGTTGCCCGGCCCCTCCCCCAGCACCACACACACTCTCCCTCCCCAGCTGGGGGTCTGCTTCCCTCAGAGGGCTGGTCACAGGTCCCCCAACCAAGAGGGGCCTGGCTGGGGCAGGGTCCCCAAGGTTGGGCTGGCTGGGTGGGCTGAGGGTGGGGAGGCAGCAAGAAGAAGGTAGATCTAATAGACAGGAGAGGGAGAGACAGAACCTGTCACCACAGAGCTCGCTGCATTCCTGAAGGCTGACGTATCTGGGCTCACATACTTCTGGAAAAGATGAGGCAAGCCGGCTCTGAGCTCCCGAGTGTAGGGTGGCTGTCCTGGGCACCGTGCCAGTCTGGCATCGCAAAACATCCACACACCTTTATTATTTATTTTTTAGCTGCCAAAGAGTCTCCCTGGTTTATCTTTCCCCCTTCCTTCCGGCCTTGGCTCATTATTGAGGACCTGCTAAGTGCACCCCACTGTCTCAGGGGCGGGAGGAAATAGATGGTCAAGTCCAAGAGCCCTTGGCTTTGGAAAAGTGAGATTTCGTTCAACCTTGGCTTGGCTGCTCACCACTGGCATGACCTTGGGCAGGTTGTATGACCTTGGGCAGGTTGCAGAGACTTTTGTCCTAATTTGTAAAGTGGGGACAAACATCCAGGCTGCACAAAAGGTGACGTACACAGAGCCCTGAGTGGGCTCTGTACAGGTCTCACCTGGGAGGCAGGTATCAAACACAGCTCTGTCTCCGTGGCTGTGAGAACATCCCGTCACCTCCCTCTCCTTCTTCCCATTTCTTCTTCCTTGTCTCCAGCTCCTTTGGCCTCTTTCATATTTGGTATGAAGTAGAACTAGAAGAAAGCATTTGCTGGGCGTGGTGGTGCACACCTGTAATGCCAGTACTTGGGAGGTTGAGCCAGGAGGATTGCAGGTTTGAGGCCAGCCTCAACAACGTAGTGAGAACCTGTTTCAGAATAAAATATAAAATAGGGCAAGGGGTAAAACCCAGAGGTAGAATGCCTCTGGCTTCAACCTCTAGTACAAAAATAAATAAATAAATAAATAAATAAATACATAAATATCAATAAATAAAAAAAATAGAAAGAAAAAAAAGAAAGAAAGCATTTGTCCCCATAGAGCCTCCGTGGGGCAGTGGACGCTTCACTAGCCAGGGCTTCTCTTGCCTCCCTCACTTCCCAAGGCCCCACTTGTCTACTTCCCGGAGTTGCTATCTCTCCAGCCCAGCCTCTTCCTTCCTTCCTGGCTCGGTGGCCCAGTGACTGGCTCCATGTGTCCTCCCTGGCCCTGGCCACCACCTGGAGTCTGAGAGGCACAGGTGGTCAGAGATGGGAGGGGCCTTGGGCCCCGCTGGGACCAGAGGACAGGAATGCTGAGAGGGGAGCTGCTTCCGAGTTGTGTCACCTGCCCTGCCACCCCCGACTCTGGACACGAGTGAGTCCCACATGTGGGCACTCTGCACCGAGGCCCTGGCTCCATCCTGATCCTGATCCCAGGATCTGCTGCGGGGTGGGCTGGCAAGGCACTTGCGGGTGACCGGGCCACCGTGATGAAGTCTGTCTCTACTTCTGCTACGTGCTGCCCTCCCCCACTCAACAGTTGCTCGCAGGCCCACCCCAGCCTCCCCTCATCTTTACCCTGGCCTGGTATCTGAATGGCATGGGGTCAGATATAGCACCCTGCCCTCCTCTCGCCTGGTCGCCCCTGCTTGCTCCGTGGGGAAGGGAGGGGGCAGGCAATGGCGTCTGGGCTGTGCCAGTGCCGAAATCACCATGGATGTGTAAAGCATGGCCCAAATGCTCCCTCAACCCTCACTATAATGCCATTTGAGAGAGATGCTTGGAGTCATCGCCACTGTTTTCCAAGGAGGAGCTTGGTGGGGTTCTGTGCTTGGTCTCAGGGCGCACAGTTTGTCATTGATGGGTTTGGACACCGAGACGTGCCTGGAGAGGTTGCTGTTCCTCTTTTCTTGGCCTCTACATTCTAGGACCTCAGGAAGGGTAGGAGACAGAAGGAAAGCTGGCTTGTCCTCGCTCTCCAGCCTCAGTGGGGGCAGTCCCTCTGCCTCTTTTGGCTGGGCGCCCAGCTCTCCTGAGCGCCTCTGCACAGCTTCTGTCTGCTATGTCTTTCTGACTTCGCAGGCGTCAGCCAGTCCCCAGCATTGGCAGGGCACAGTTAATTGTCAAGTCCCTGGCTTCTAGGCTGGTATTTCAAGGCTTGTCCCTGGGGCCTGAGCACCATGTGGATTTCCTTGGGGGATGTTCTGCTGGAGAATGGAGGGCATGCTTGCCTGGGGCAGGGACGTGGGGCCCGCCTGCTGCTTCCTCTTTGGCCCGGAAGAGTCTCCCTTGGGTGTAGTGTGCAGAGGTGTCTTTGTCACAGTTCTGGCTGCCAAACAGGACAGGTGGCAAAAAAGCCCCAAACAAAGCCCGGCGTGGTGGCGCACGCTTGTAATCCCAGTACTTGGGAGGCTGAGGCAGGAGGATCACAGGTTCACGGCCAGCCTCAGCTACTTAGTGAGGCCCTCTGCAACTTAGCGAGACCCTATTTCAAAATAAAGAAGAAATAATAGGGCTGGGGGTGTAGCTCGGAGGTAGAATGCCCCTGAGTTCAATCCCCAGTACCGTAAAAGAAAGAAAGAAAGAAAGAAAGAAAGAAAGAAAGAAAAAAAGAAAGAAAAAAGCCCCAAACAAACAAAACTGCATGGAGCTCTCCTCTTTCTCCCTTCCCTCATTCATCCCTTGCCCCCGTCCTGCTCTGGCTCCACCCAGGCCTCCCTCTACGACTTGGGGCTTATCTGATCCAGGCCTCTGTCCCTAACCAGGGGCTCCTCTACCCTAGCCAGTGAGCCTCTCCACCACACCAAGGAGCTGACGCGGCCCCTTCCTGGCCTGTGTAAGGAACCTGAGCCACCCAGGGGTTCAGGGCTCCCAGGGGAGCAGCCTCATGGGAGCTGGGAGATGAGAGATGGAGCGAGGAGGTGGATTTTCAGTCCTGGGGGATGTTTAAGAACCTGGGAAGGCCCCAGGTCCCTGTTGGATGTTCTAACAAAATTCCTTGGGGCTTCAGGTGGGGAGGAGCTTGGGTGACCCCAGCTGGAGACGGCATGTGAGCATCTCGTGCCCCTCTGGGACTCTGGAGGCCTGTCCTGTTTGGTTCTTATGTGGTCCAGGGACAGGAATCCCATTCTCTCCTCCCAAGTCTATTCCCATTACCGCTGGACCCCTGAAACTGGTGACAGGGCACAATTCTGCTCACCCAAGAGGCAGAGAGAGAGGACAGAGGAGAGTCAGGGGCTGGCCAGAGGCAAGGAAGAGGAGGAGGCTCGGCTGCCCTGAAGCCTCCGGGATTGCTCCTGGAGCAAGGGAGCTTTCTGCTTTCTTTTTCCTCTTTCCTCCCATTTCTTCCTCCATGGCACTCCCTCCCGCCTCTCATTCTCATCCTCCCTATGTTTCCTGCTGTCCAGCATGGCCTCCCGCTTGTCTCCTGTCTGCCTGTCCCTCTGAGTCTCCTGCCAGCTGAGTCCTGGACAGGCTTCTCTGCCCCTAAGCCCCGGGGCAGGAGAGGCGTGGGTTCTCCTCCCCACGGCCTGGCTGGATGGTCTTATGGGAATGGCATCCCTGTGTCATAGTTTCAGTGCCTCCTCTTTGCCCTGCTCTCCCTTTGGCCCAAGGCCTGTGGAGTGGCAGGCCTCATAACGCAGGACAGCCAGACATACTTCCTGGGTGAATGTTCCGGCGAGCACACGCCAGGCTGTCCCAGGCTCTGGCAGGGTGCAGTTCTTGGGGAGACAGGACAGGGAAGCAGGAAAGGGTTTGGGATCTGCACGGGAGAATCTGGGCCTTACTCCAGGGCACTATGGGAAGGAGGGCCTCTCTCCCAGGAAGCCCTCCCCGATAAGCCTGCTCAGGTCCCTGCCTGTCCATCTCATTCTCTCCTAAATGTGTGCGGTCCACACCTGTGGCCATTACCAGGGTATCCCCCTCCCTGATGAGGCTGGAAATGTCTGGTCTCCTTTCTCTGGATCTTTTCTGTGAGTGGGACCATCCTGAGGCAGCAGGAGGGAGGCCCTGCCCAGGGGCCAAGTCCTGGGAATGGGCCCAAGGGCCTTTGAGCAGCCTGTGTCTATGTGAAAAGAATTTCTGAGGGGCCAAGAGCTGGGGATTGGAGAGCTGAGTGTAAGTTGGGAAGGCAAAGGCTCAGAAAGGGAAAACTGGCCACAAGGACTGAGAGATGAGACCTCCTCCCCATGCTGGGTGCGCTCTGGGGATGCAGAGAAGCACCAGCCCATGCAAAGGTCCTCGGCCACCTTCCCAGAGGGGGACAGCGGGTTGAGCCTGGAGGAAGAAGGAGGAGCTGTCCAGGTAGGGAGGGGAAAGGTGTTTCATGCTCGGGCAGCATCATGAGCTGGGAGGCGAGAGACTGTGTGGGATGGTGACAATGGCGACAGTGGTATTGCTGGAGTGTCGGCGTGTCTTGGCACTCAGAGGAGCCCTGGCTTCCCTAGGAGCTGCAGTCAAGGCCGTTCATTACTGGGCAGAGGGTCCTCCGGCCACTCCCGAGGCTTCTGGGATAGGAGATCCCTTGGAATGCTAAACAACATCTTTTGCCCCTGCTGCCCATCTTCCCCTTTGGGTCCCAGCTCCTTCCTGCCCTCCCCATCTTCCCCCTTCCTCCCTCCAGTGCCACCTCTCCCTGGACAGAGGAGTGGTGCCACGTGTCTGTGTGGGACAGATACAGGTCATTTCCGTCATCGATAGGATTCTATTGGATAGCTCTAGTCTGCAAAAAAGGTATCTGGGATGGGCGGGGAGACGCGACTCCTGGAGGCTGACACCTGGTCAGGACAGGCTGGAGGTCAGCATGGGGGCAGTGGCAAGATCTCTGAACCTGGACTTAGAAGACCTGGTGTCTGGTCTGGGGTGCTGCCACATACCAGCTACATGGTTGGGGCCAAATGCCTGCCTTCTCTGGGCCTCGAGGGCCTATAAAATTAGGTTATTCTGGTTGATCTCTTTTTGCTTTCCAGTTTGGCTTAATAAAAGTTTCTCTGACTGTTGCCAACCCCCTTGCCAGGGACTCAGCTGCCAGTGTGAAGCAGGGCCTGTGGCAAGCAGCAAGCGGAAGTCGGGCAGCGCAGGTGCTGTGTAATGAGGGCAGGCCTCCAGGGCTGGGGGAGGTAATTACACTTTCCCGTCTTCAGAGCACTTAGTCCAATTTGTAATTATTTATTGTTGATTGTTTACATGTTTGTGTCTGGCTCCCTGGCCCAGCAGAGGGAAGGTGTGGGGGTTTGTCCCTCTGTATCCGGGTGCCCGAAACAGTGCATGGCACGCAGTAGGTGTCTGACGACTAGCTCTTTCTGGAATGAGTAAAAGGCCACCCTTCTGTGTGCGGCCCTTGTTACACTGTATTGAGACACAGGATATGCCCCCAAGAGCTTTGGGATGCCGTGTAGCGACAGACCCCAGGTGCGCTGCGGAGGCCTCCCATCTTGGAGTCCAACTCTGGGACCCCAACCCGCAGGACCTGGCTTCCTCCTTCCCAGGCTGAGCTGAGCTGACTCTGATGAGCCCCAGGTTGACCCAGGTCCTCCACCTGGGGTGTCATGAGGACCCCACCAGTCCACTACCAGAGGCCTAGATCCTACCCCTTCGGTTTCCTGCTCAGCATTCAGCAGGAACTCTGACACTTTCCAGTCATAGCCAAATACCTCGATAGGTGAGGAGAGTAGGTCTCCCCTGCAAAAGAAAGAAACAGAGGAAGTCTCCTCAGACTGGTGGAGGCCCTACTGGGTCTAGAGTTAAGGGAGACATGCACCCAGGGCAGGGCAGGGCAGGGACAAAGCCAGAGTTCCTAGGCTCCTCTCCTTCAAGGTGGGACCTGGGAGTGGAGCACAGAGGTTCCCCTGGGCCGGGTGTAGGTCTGGCCTAGCCTGCCCAGGGAACCACAGCCCATGCCCAGCTGTGTGGGTGCAGAGCTCATGCCAGAAGCACTGTGACATGGTTGCCAGGCTGCTTCTGGGTGGGGAGAGGAGGAAGAAGGATTGCACAGAGGAATACCGGCGGCAGGAGGGCCCCACTTCCTCTGGCTGCTTGACGCCTCCCAGGGAGGGACAAGGGGTAGCCCAGGCTGCCGTGGTGCCTGGGAAGTACCACATCCTCCCAGAAGGACATGCCAGTCCCAGCCACAGGGCCCCGCGGAGCCCACTTCCCTCCTGCCTGCCTTCGAGCCTTCACACTGGCCCTCAGCCCTCTGCCTGCTCCTCCCTGCAGGAAGTATCCCCTGAAGGTCCCCCTTGCTTGGCCTTGGAGTGGGAGACCTCTCAGGATCCGCCTCCACCATGGTAGGAACTTTGTTTTGTTTATGTTTCTGTCTCCACTGGCAGAGTAGGAGTGCAATAAATAGCTGTTGAATCATGCACAATGTACCTCTATTATTACTATTATTATTATTGTTATTGTTATTTTGTGGTACTGGGGATTGAACCCAGGGAGGTTCTACCTCTGAGCTACATCCCCAGCCCTATTTTATTTTTTATTTCAAAACAGGGTCTCACTAAATTGCTGAGGCTGTCCTGGAACCTGCGATCCTCCTGTCTTAGCCTCCGAAGTACTGGGATTATAGGTGTGCACCATCAGGCCCAACTGTGCCTCTATTATTTAGCACCCATTTTGACAGCTTTCTTAGGCAAGGGTCTCTCCTCTCCATCTCCACATTAGACAGGGTTTAGGGCCCTGTTTCCCTTCCTCCCAGCCCCCCATGCCTGACATCCTGGTCAGTGGAGAAGCCAGCAACCTTCCCTATCCTTGCTCTTTGGGCATTCATTCAGGAAATGCTTTCTGAGTCTCTCCTGGGTACCTCACCCTGTGCTAAGCAGTTGAGCAAATACAAAGATGAGTAGGACAGGGTTGAGAATGGGGTGTCCTCTCCCCAATTCCAGGGGGCGAGAGTGCCTCTGAGACCAGGGCCTTGAGGACTCCCCCATTTCACTGCACGGCACTGCAGGAGGGGATCCCCAGCAGGTGCTGGAGGAAGCAGGGGATAGGGAGGGAGAAGACGCTGTTGCCAGCATGCAGTAGGTTCCCAGTCAGCAGGCGCTGAATGTAGAAAGGTCATCCAGCTTCGCCTGTGCAGCCCCTGCCCGGCTGGTGCCAGCCTCCTCCTTTCCCTCCTGGCACTGCACACAGCTATTTAGGTGTCCCTGTCCCTGGGGCTGCTTTCAGAGAGGAACAAAGAGGGACTGGAAGGCTGGGTGGCTGACAAAGGAGGCTGGGGGAGTGGCAGGGCATGTGGAGACGCTTATTTGTAAGCCCAAATCTCTCCCTTGAGCTTCAGCTACTGCCTTTATCTGGCCTGATAATAGACTGAAACCATGTTCTGCTTCCGACTGAGAGATCTGTGCCCCTGCCAGGGTGGCAGCGGCCCAGGGTGGCACCAGGCCCGGCTCCAGCTGACAGGCTGGCCAGCGCGGGGAAGCCACCGCCAGGTGGGGAGCCTCAGCCTGCAGGCTGGCCGCCATACCGGGCCCTGTCCCTCATCCAGAGGTCCTTGGTGCCTGTACAGGAGGCTCTCAGGACTTATCTGCGGAACTGAAACTTCATATGCTTGTTCCTGTGTTCCAGTCCTGAGCACAGTATCCAGCATACAGCAGGTGCTCAATGATTGGACTTTATGCATTCAGCTCCTGTCTATTGGGGACCTAGTGTGTGCAGGCAGCAGTATCCCCCCATCCTTCTATTTCCTTCCTTGAGCACCTGTTGGGGATCCCCTGAGGCAGTGATATGGGGGAGACTCCAGAGTGGCTGGCCTGTGAAAGGCCAGTCCGAGACCAGCCCTGCCCACCGCATCTCAAGGAGAAGGAGGAGGAAGTTCTTCCTTCTTCCCCCATAGCTCATACCAGCGCCCAGGCTTCTACGTGCTCGTGCAAGTCACCGATGTCATCTCTACACTGCCAGGCAGGCCGGATGTTGTTGCACTCCCATTTTGTGGGGGAGTGGGATTTGCACCCAGATTCTCTGCCACATAATTCAACACCCAGCCCAGACCCCTTTATGCTGTTTAGGGACTTAGTCCCTGAGTTAAATTTGGAATTTCTGGAGGAAGCAGGAAGGGCAGGATAAGAGCTGAGGTTGGCACGGGCCAAGGAGGGTGGCAGAGAGTGATGGGGTGAGGAGGAGAGGTGTGGGCTGGAGGGCCAGGCTGAGGGGTACAGACTGAGGGGTTCAGGTGGGCTCAAGCCCCTGCTTGGGCCGCTGGATAGAGCAGGATGTGCAGTGGGAAGATGATGACCTCAGCTCCTTTCTGAGGTGCCATTGGCTGCCTCTTGAGTGGGCAAAGATTGGGGACTAATGACTGTTTTCCAGCGGGCGATTCCTCTATGTGGGGTGTATCTTCCTGGGGCATCGTTCTGCAGTCTGCACTTACCCGGGTAATAGCAGCCTGGTCTGGGGCCTCTGGCCCTCCTGCTGGCCCCAGGGCCCTGCAAACTGATGGCAACAGATGAGGGGGAGGAGGGCAGGGATGAACAGAAACAACATGCCCCACCCCTGCCCTGCCCCTCTGTCCCAAGTCACTGCAGGGGCATGTACCCTCAGTGTCAGGTTGGCTCCCCTCACAGCAGGGCCTCACCTCTGCCCAGATCTGAGGATCCCTGCAGACAGCACCCCCACAGTTTTTAACCTCATTGGTCAGCCCCTGCCCAAGTCCACATGGACCCCCCCCCCCCCGAGGTCTCTGAGGTCCCTCGCCCGCCTTTCTCCTGCTACACTCTGCTCCTGTCTGTCCTCAGGAAGTCGAAGCAGGGGAGGACAGCACTGCTGACCAAGGGCAGCCTGGGCGTGAGGCCCAGTGCATGGAGCATTCTCGTGGCTTTTTTTTTTTTTTTTTTTGTGGTACCAGGGATTGAACCCAGGGGCATTCTACCTCCAAGCTATACTCTACCCCTTTTAATTTTTTTTTTTTAGTTTGAAAAAGGGTCTTGCTAAGTTGCTGAGGGTCTCCCTAAGTTGCCAAGGCTGGCCTGGAAACTGCAATCCCCCTGTCTCAGCCTCCCAAGTACTGGGATTACAAGTGTGCACCACCATATCTGGCTAGGATGTCTATAATTTGTGTGTCTGTTGAGGGGTACCGGGGATTGAACCCAGAGGCATTCTACCTCCGAGCTACACCCCCACCCCTATTTTTTATTCTTTATTTGAAACAGGGTCTCACTAAATTGCGGAGGGCCTCACTAAGTAGCTGAGGCTGGCCGCGAACCCGGATCCTCCGGTCTCAGCCTCCCAAGTACTGGGATGACAAGCGTGCGCCACCACGCCCGGCTCTCGTGGCTTTCTAAATCCTATGTGGTCAGAGCTGTTTTCAGTCTGCCACTGAAGATGCTGAGGGTCTGCATCTCAAGTGACTTGTCCAAGGTCACCTAGCATGGTAGGCAGAGTAATAGCCCTGCAAAGATGTCTGAGTCCTAATCATGGCAAAAGGGACTTTGCAGATGGGATGAAGTGAAGAATCCAGAGAAGGAGAGGTTGTCCTGGATTATCTGGGTGGGCTCAACGTTCTCACGGGGATATTTATTTATTTATTTATTTATTGTGGTACTGGGGTTTGAACCCAGGGGCATTCTACCTCTGTGCTACACCCCCAGCCCTATTTTGTTTTTTATTTTGAGACAAGGTCTCTCTAAGCTGCGGAGGGCCTCACTAAGTAGCTGAGGCTGGCCGTGAACCTGCGATCCTCCTATCTCAGCCTCCTAAGTACTGGGATTACAAGCGTGTGCCACCTCGCCCGGCATGGGGTTTCTTTACATGTGCAAGATGAGGCAGAAGACTGTGATGTGACAAGAGAAACCCTTGGCTGAGTTGGCTTGGAAAACGGAAGGGGAGCCATGGAATGTGGGTGGCCTTGAGAAGCAGGAAGAGGAAGGAAACGGATTGTCCTCGGGAGCCTCCAGAAGGAATGCAGCCCTGCGACATCTTGGCCTGGGCCCAGTGAGACCCATTTCAGCCTTCTGACCTCCAGAGCTATAGTAACAAACAAAATCAACATAAGTAAATAAATGAATACATTTGGGTTTTTTTCTTTTTTTTTTTTGCGGTACCAGGGTTTGAACCCAGGGGCGTTCTACCTCCGCGCTACAACCCCGGCCCTATTTTTTATCCTTTATTTTGAAACTGGGTCTCATGAAGTTGTGGAGGGCCTCACTAAGTAGAGAAGAGAGAGACAGGGAGAGAGAGAGGGAGAGAGCTGAGGCTGGCCACGAACCAGGATCCTCTAGTCTCTGCCTCCCAAAGTACTGGGATTACAAGCGTGTGCCACCACGCCCGGCTAAGTGAATACATTTGTAAATAAGTGAATGAAATTGCAAATAGGTGAATAAAATGGTGAATAAAATAATGTCTTTTTTTTTGCGGTACTGGGGATTGAACCCAGGGGCGTTCTACCTCTGCGCTACACCCCCGGCCCTATTTTTTTATACTTTTATTTTGAAACCGGGTCTCACGAAGTTGTGGAGGGCCTCACTAAGTAGAGAGAGAGACAGGGAGAGAGAGAGAGAGAGAGAGAGAGAGAGAGAGCGAGCTGAGGCTGGCCGCGAACACAGATCCTCCGGTCTCCGCCTCCCAAAGTACTGGGATTACAAGCGTGCGCCACCATGCCCGGCTTAAAATAATGTCTTGAGTAATTAAGTTCATGGTGATTTGTCAGAGCAGCAACAGGAAACCAACATCCTGGCCAGTGACTGGCAGGGTGAGGAAACGAAGACCCAGAGGACTCAGCCTCTACTCTCCTCACAGCCTCCTGCCCCGGCCTCCCACTGGATGTTTCTGTGGGAGAGGAGCATGGGAAAGAAGCTTCCAAACTGGGTCAGAGTCTGGGGTTCAGTTGCTGTCCCTCTTTCGATCTCCAAACTTCCCTCCTGTCTGGCCCCTGGAGTTCCTAGAAACAATTCTACAACAGCCCATTTTCGAGGGGTTCCCGTGAGACAGGCGCGGCCTCACAGATGGGGTCTCTGCCCCGAGGGGCTCGCAGCCTGGCTGCTCTGCACGTGGCTTGGTTTCTCTTCCCTGGTTGCTGGGTGGGATGGGGTGAGGGGCTTCTTCTTTGGGGACTGAGGGTGTGTGGTCTATCTCAGGGCAGCGGGGATATCAGTGTGCCTGGTGGCAGGAGGACACCAGGGCAGGGGGTCTCAGGTCCCATGAGCCTCTTGGACAATGTGTCTACAGAGCCCTGTGTGCAAGTGTGTGCACATGTAAGTGTGTCAGTGTGCCTACTCACAGCCCTGTGTGTGCCTGTGTGACTGAGTATGTGGCCAAGTGTGAACATGAGTCTCTTGTGCCACGGTGTGTGAATGTGTATGTCTACTCCCACCGGTGTGAGTGTGGGAACATGTGTGTGAGTGGCCACTCATACTGTGCGAATGTGAGTACAAGTGTGAGAGTCTGTCTGCCCACGCTCCTCTATGTGTGTGAGCAAGTAAGAGCGTGAATGTGCCTGTTCACACCCCTGTGTGTGAACATGTGAGCCTGTGGGTGTGCAAACATGCTTATTCATGTGTGAATTTGAGTGTGTGGGAATGTGTGTCTACGCCCTTCAGTGAATGTGAGTGTGCTAGTATAGCTGCTCACATGTCTGCTTGTGAGTATGTGACTAAGTGCTCAGCATGTCTCTTTCCTCCCTTGTGTAGTGTGTGTGTGTGTGTGTGCGCAGGCTCCCTGCACCCAGTGCTGTCCCCTCCCCCAGCCAGCATGGCCTCACCCTGTGACACAGATCTAATGACTGTTTGCCATTGTCTGTGTGCGGTGGCATCACCTGCTCTAATGACAGTCTCCCTGTCTAATGACCCGGCTCCTGCCCCATCATTTAGGAGCCACGGGGGCACTGGCCCCGTGGCCAGGGAGATGTTGACGAGTTCAACACATTTCTCGCCGGTGTCAGTGGGGGTGGGGGAAGCACCAATCCCGCCCCTCCCCCTCAGCCCTTGGGGTGCCCGCGTGGGCCAGGAATTTCAGCAGGCGGGTGGCATTCCTGGGCGAGAAGCAGGGCTGGGCGGCTGCTGCCTAGGCCTCAGGATGTTCCCTGCTGCCCCTCCTCACAAGGTGCGTTGGACCCCAGGAGACAAACTGACCTGCACTGGTAACTGCAGACAGGCTTGCTGTCTCCTTGTGAGACCCCAGGACCTCTGGCCTCTGCCAACAAATGGTGACATACCTTTAAAAATTTTTTTTTTTTGTGTGTGTGGTACTGGGGATTGAACCCAGGGACGTTTTCCCTTTGAGCGACACCCCTAGCCCTATTTTATTTTTATTTTGAAACAGGATCTCGATAGGTCGATGAGAGTCTCACTACTTGCTGAGGCTGCCCTCGAACCTGTGATCCTCCTGTCTCAGTCTCCCAAGTACTGGGATTACAGGCCTTCTGAGCAGGCCTCTCTGTGCCTCATACATTCTGGTCTGGGGCCACTGCTGGGGAGTGAGAGAGTTCACAGGGCCTAGGGCAAGCCACCAGTGCAGAGGCCACCAAAGAAGCCTCACTCTACCCCCAAGGATATTTCTGTTGATTGAAATGAAGTTAAAATGGCCTTCTTCCCCGGTGCAGTGACTCTCGCCTGTAATCCCAGTACTTGGGAGGCTGAGACAGGAGAATCACAGTTTCGAGGCCAGCCTCAGCAACTTAGCAAAACCCTGTTTCAAAATAAAAAATAAAAAGTCTGGGGTGTAGCTCAGAGGCAGAACACCCCTGGGTTCAATCCTCACAACCAAAAGAAAAAAAAAATCCCAGCAACTACAGAGGCTGAGGCAGGAGGATTGCAAGTTTGAGAGCAGTCCAGGCAACTTAGTGAGACCCTGTCTCCAAATAAAAAATAAAAAGGGCTGAGGGTGTAGCTCAGTGGTAGAATACTCCTGGATTCAATTCCCAGTAAAAAAAAAAAAAAAAAAAAAAGCAAAAAACGGTCCTTGAAGGAGAAGCCAGGAAGGTCCTTGCAACCGCTATTCTTTGTTCCTGCTGTCTTATAGCCTTGAACCTACTCCATCTTGCTGATGTTCCCCACTTGCAGGTCTGCCTCCTCCTACCTGAAGTTTACCTAGACAGGCAGAGGCCTAATTCTCTGCTGGTTCAGCGGGACTCATTGCAGGATTTCTGAGTTCAGGGATGCACACCTAGAACTAGCTGTGTGGCCTCCAGCAAAGGGCCTGCAGTGTCCTCATCCAAGTGAGGATGCAGTAGCACCTGCCTCCCGGGGCCGTCCCAGGCACTGAATAGCTATCTGCAAAACATGTGGTTGGGCACAGAGCAAGCACACATACATTGTGTGTGTGTGTGTGTGTGTGTGTGTGTGGTGCTGGAGATTGAACCCAGGGACATTCTACCTCTGAGCCACACTCCCAGCACTATTTTTATTTTTTACTTGGAAACAGGGTCTTGCTAAGTTGTTGAAAGCCTCGCTAAGTAGCTGAGGCTGGCTTCAAGCCTCTGATCCTCCTGTCTCAGCCTCCCAAGTACTGGGATTACAGATGTGCGCCACTACACCCAGCTACAATACATCTTTTAAAAGTCTCCTTGCCTTTTTTTGCCTCGTCTATAAGATGGGGGGCGCTGGTGTTTGGGCTGTGGGGAGAATTCGGGAGGATGCATGGCGGGTACCAGCAGCTCATGGCATCCTTCTCCAGAGGCCTCAGCTTCGGTGTTCGTCTTCCCACCCATGAGGACCTGCGTGGGGGAGGAAGGAAGGAGTGAACGCATGCTCGGTCCCGCCTGCTGACTCCGTCCTGATGAGAACACCAACTCCTTTGCCAGCCCAGGGCTGTGGCTCATCTACGTCACTGACAGCAGGATTTCTCAGACTGTCATTTGTGACTTGCTAAAGGGTTATCAGGATAGAAAAGCATCCTAATGCATTGTGAAGTACTGTTTTATAGAGGCATGTATGCGTTGGTCTCTCTATAAAATGTACTTTGTTTATTTTTATTTATTTATTTTTTTTTGCGGTACTGGGGATTGAACCCAGGGGCATTCTACCTCCAAGCTACACCCCAGCCCTATTTTTATTCTTTATTTTTGAAACAGGGTCTCACTAAGTTGTGGAGAGCCTCACTAAGTAGCTGAGGCTGGCCACCAATCTGCAATCCTCTTGTCTCAGCCTCTCAAGTACTGGGATTACAAGCGTGCGCCACCACGCCTGGCTCTAAAATGTACTTTGTACTCTGGGCTGAGGTTAAAGAGCTAGAGACACCTGACCCACTGTCCCTGGGCATAAAAAAGATTTATTGTGTGATTGCTCTGTGCCTGACCACATTCCGAGTGCTTTACAGATAGCCCTCTATTCAGAGCTCAGGGGCAGGGGCAGGACAGTAGGGACCCCCAGGTTTTGCCTTGCTCCTCTACTGTACCCTGAAGTCTGTGCTAAGGGCCCATGTGTACTTTCCTGGACTGACTGGGCCTCCAAACAGGAGGGCTCAGCTCCATCTAGAGGCACATCCCTTCCTGCCACAGCCGCCCTCACAAACCCCTCTGTCAACATTTGCCAAAAGCAGATGGGTGGTTATGGTGGCAAAGGAAATCGAGGGCCAGTGGTGGGCTGCCAGCGAGGGGTGCTGTAGCGCTGACATAGCGAAAGCACTTCGCTGGCTTAGTGATGCTTTCGTCCAGCCAGGCACAGCTGCAGATATTGAAGTTGAGGTCCCGACTGGTAAGCCCACACAATTAGGAAGCGCTAGAGCCAAGATCCATCCCGGGTCAGTGTGTGGCCTCTGAGGGAGCCCCGTGTGTGCTGGTGGGTCCTGAGCCCAGGAAGAGTGAACCTGGTCTCGGAAGGGTTTGCAGTACTCTGAAGGGAGAAACTTCCCTTTGAGGAAAAGCTGAGCTCTTCCTGGTAGCTCAGAGATCCCTGCCCCCAGACGACCTTATCTGGGGCCTCCCCAACAATCAAACAAGAACTTGAATGTGGAGAGAAGCTGCTCATTGTTGGGAGTTTCATCAAGTTTAATCAAGCATCAACTGAGATTGCTTGATTGTCAAGAGGAAAAATTGCAGCAAGAGAGATGTGGCTTAGATTCCAGAGTCTTCCTTGGCACTCCTTAAGGGCAGGGACTAATCCTCTAGCAAAATGGACTTAATTAACACCGGGGACTCTCACAACTAGTGATGATCATGGAAGGTGTAGCTTTGTGAGAACATTTGCAAAGTAACACATAAACGAGAGCAAATGAACACAAGGTAATTTGGGTCTAAGTGCTGAGGGGACACAGTAAGCTGCGGTAAGAACTGGGTGGGGTCACAGGGAAGGCTTCCAAGAAGAGCAGGGGAGTGTGGAATGGGTTAAGAAAGTTAAGGCTTCCTTGAGGTGGAGGCAGGGGGGAGAGCAGCAGGCAGCCGGCATGGCCGCAGCATGTTCTCAAACCCTCCAGTCCCTGGGGGCCCCACCTCAGAGACCCAACTTGGTGACCTGCTACCCTGGGAATTTGCCCATTCCTGGGTGGCGACTGACCAGCCACACTCTTACCCAGTCCATCTGGTGCCACTTGAAATGTGACATGGGAACATGGTGCAGCCTTGAGCCAGGGCCTCCTCTCCAGGGATTTTGGGCCTCTGCACACTGAAGTGTCTTCTCTGTGGGATGTAGGGGAGGCGGGAGCAGGGACAAGAGCGTCTCCCCTGCAGTGGGGCTGAGGTGGAGTCCGGGATGCTCAGACAGTCACTGCCTCCTTCCTTGGGGGTCAGAGGGCCCGAGCCACCTGCCTCTGTGCCTGGCTGCTTCTAGGGCCAGAGCCTGGACCTGGGCAGTGGAGAGGAGCCTCAGATTGACAGAATTTCTGAGCTGGAGGGGACCTTAGTCTACCCCTTTCTTTACTGAGAGGACATGGAGGCCAGGGGTGGGGAGGGGACAATAATATGTGTGTGTGTGTGTGTGTGTGTGTGTGTGTGTGTGTGTGTGTGTAAACACTGCTGGTTTTCAGGGAGTTCCCTGGAGGGTGGGGGAGACTGGCACATCCCTGGGCACCAGTACTGGGGAGATGAGTGGGGATGGACAGGTAACCCCATGATCCCTATAGGAGCAGTGAGCCATGAGGCAGGGTTGGGGGTGGGGGGCTCCCTGGTGGCACAGGAGCTGGGAAGCACAAGTGTCTGGCGCACAGAACTCCAGGCCAGCTGAAGCCTTTGCCTGCAAATCAGGCGAGGGGAGCCCCTGAGGTCCACCGACTGGGTCTCCTCCTGCTGGGTTTAGCAAGCTGCGGTCTGTCCAACTAGGGCTTGGGGAGGGATCTCTTGACCAGGGGTGGATTTGGGGGTGGGTGGAGAGGACTATTTGGGGAGGTACATCCAGGAACTGGCCGGGGAAGGTGAGGTTGGGGCTGGGGTTGACTACCTCTAGGGACGCCCCGAAACAGACAGAGGCGTCTATTTGGGGATTCATAGTCACTTTATAACTGGCATTTAGGTGTGCTCCTGTCGCAGCCTCAGGAATGGTAGCATTTGGTCATTCCCTGCCCGCCCAGCAAACTCTTCTTGCCTTAATAGAAGAGCATCGCATTCAGGGTCAGTAGAGACGCGCCAGGGGAGACCGGCCCTGGGGAAACAGAGCGAGCTGTCCTTCCCTTGCCCCTTGCCTTCGGCCATGGGCGGCACCAGAGGGCCTGGGAGGAGGAGTAGAGATGGCGGGTCTCTGGCCAAGTGCTACAGGTGGAGGCCAGAGGGACGCTGACTCTGAGCGCCATGAGGGTGACTCTCTTTTGGGCTCTCAGCAGCTTTCCCGCCTTCCCGTGCTCAGGCTCCGTGCCCAGGTCCTGTCGTCAGCACCTGCTCCCTAAGCCGGTGCTGGGCAGATGCAACCATGAGATCATGGGGTGGGGTGAGTTGGCAGGCCCCGATCTTCCTGGAGCCATGGCAGGTGCATGTCGGAGCCCTGGGCCCGGCGCCTCTGTAATCTCCCTCCTGGCCCCACATCCCTGCAGGGAGGCGGCTCCTCCAACAAGCCAGTTCAGTTTCTTCTACCTCGGTCCCATACTCCAAGAAAGTGGCACGAAGCCTTGAGATGAGACGTCAAGAAGGACTTCCTACTTGAAAGATGGGATGGTGGGATAAGGGAAGGGGGAGTTAACGTCAAGGACACATATTAATAGTAAGCGTAGCACTCATCACTGAGGGCTTACGCTGTGTCCTGCTCCGTGCCAAGGGCTTTGCAGGCAGATCTCATCACTCTTCACTGTGACCTTACGGAACACAGAAACTCAGGCTGAGCTTTCGCAGCCAGTTAGCAGAGGAGCTGGCGTCACACTTGAACTTTGAGCTCTGGGATCGACCTCCAGGTCCAGGGGGCCCGGCCACAGGAGGACCATGGGGTTCCCAGCATTCATTCTGGCCTACAGAAGAGAAAGAGACAGGTCTGGAGGGTGGGAGCCGGAGGTCAAAGAGTTAGGAGAGATAAGAGCACGTGCACATTCCTGAGGGCCGGAGTCAGCCCCGCAGAGGGGGTGGGCCTGTTTCTGTCCCCCAATCTTGAGTCAGAAAGGAAGCAAGCTGGTCGGAAATGCAGCACGAGGGGCAAGGTGAGACGGCAAGACATTCTGACTTCCGAGGCTGCTTGCTGCTGGCGGGTGAAGGCCGTGTTTCCTGGAGAGAGAGCGGCTTGGAGGGCTCTGTCCCGGGAGGGGTATGGATGGTTCAGGTTGGAGTCTGTGTAGGCTGTGCGTGCGTCTGTGTGTGTGTGCGCATGTGCACATTTGTGTGTGTGTCCACGGTCTCTAGTGACACATTTTCTGCCCTCACTGACTCTGAGCCCCCGCTGGCATCTGTGTTGTAGGAGCCCTTAAGGGAGGACTGTTCCCTCTGCTGATGATCTGGAACATTCTTTATGTTTGGGTGCAGTGCTGTCTTGACTGGGGACCATGCTTGTTCTTGAAATGTCCTCCAATTTTTGGATCGAGTATTTTCGTAAAGTTCTTTTTTTTTTCTTTGCGGTACCGGGGGTTGAACGCAGGGGTGTTCTACCTCCGCGCTACGCCCCCGGCCCTATTTTTTATGCTTTATTTTGAAACCGGGTCTCACGAAGTTGTGCAGGGCCTCACTAAGGAGAGAGAGGGAGGGAGAGAGAGAGAGAGAGAGAGAGAGAGAGAGAGAGAGAGAGGGAGAGAGAGAGAG
>PVJS01018832.1:0-28512 GCA_004027185.1 Glis glis | reverse complement strand
TGTCATCTCACACCATAACATGGTTCAGAGTGGTGATAGGGACATATATGCACACAGCACTTGGAGAGCTTCCCCCGGCTCCCTCCCACTCCCTCCAGTTCCCTGTACATGATATTGAGGTTGGCATTGATAATTTCACATATGTACATGACGTCAATGGAAATATTCCCTTCATTAATTCTCCCTCCCTCCCTCCCTCCCCTCCCTAAGTCCCCTCCATCGCTCCACTGGGGTCTCTCCTCCTTAATCTAAAGTCCCTCTTGTATCCCAACTACTCCCTAGCTTCCACATATGAGAGAAAACATATGACCCTTCTTTTTCTGTGAAGGGATAATCTCACTTAACATAATGTTTTCCATGCCCATCCATTTTCCTGCAAATGACGTGATTTTGTTTTTCTTTATTGCTGAGTAGAATTCCATTGTGTGTCTATCCCATAATCTTGTAACCCATTCGTCTGTTGGTGGACAACTGGGTTGGTTCTATGATTTGGTTGTTGTGAATGGATATGCATGCATCAATGTGGTAAACTGATTTCAGTCCCTTTAGAAAGATACCTAGGAGTGGTACAGCTGGATCATATGGTGGTTCCGTTCCCAGTTTTCTGAGGAATCTCCACACTGATCTCCATAGCAGCTGCACTAATTCGCAATCCCACCTACTGTGTATGGAGTTGCCTAGGCTCCTTAGATGCCCACATGCTTTCCCGCTCTTTTTCTAGGCCCCATAGAGTGGTGGAGTCCATGACTGAAACCGAGAGGCCTGGGTCTCTACGCTCTGCGTGGTCCATGAGCGAGTTCACCCTCCATGGCACCAGCTGCACTCTGGGACTTCTTTGTTACAGCAGCTAGCACTGCCTTAACTGACAGGCAGGGCACAGGGGACTTCTGTGACTCAGCTCCTACCTGCCTCTCCACCCCCTTAGAGGTATCAGCAATGTAAGGTGAACGATTCCCTGATCAGACTCAACAGCTCTGTCCCAGGCTCCCTCCTGGCACATCTGTGCACCACAACCCGCTGTCGACACCATTCACGTATCCGATCCTTTAACCACATGCTCAGCCGGGGCGGGGGGTGCACACACTGCTCTGCACCTTTCCGAAAAGCCCTGTGTGGTCCTGGGGGTGAAGAATCCCATGTGAATTTCAGTTTAGGAGCTGAGCATGGTGGTGCATCCCTGTAATCCCAGTACTTGGGAGGCTGAGACAGGAGGATTGCAGGTTTGAGGCCAGGCTCAGCAACTTAGTGAGACCCTCAGCAACTTAGCAAGACTCTGTTTGAAAATTAAAAAAAAAAACTTTAAAAAGGGGGGGCTAGGGTGTAGCTGGGAGGTAGAACACCCCTGGGGTCAATCCCCAGCACCAATCAATAAATTAAAAACAATAAAAATAGCTTTCAGCTTAGGGCATTCTACTATTTTAGATGCCTGCCTGTGCGCGCCCCCTCACTAATCAGGTACCTCTTTCTCTGGTGCTGAAGCTGCCCAGCATGGAGGCCTTCAACCAAAAAGCACCGACAATTACCAAAATGTCCCTTCGCCAAGCGCATTGAAAGCAATGGCACCTCGCGGATAAAACCAGCCAGTGCGACGCATCACACAGTGACAGGTGACTGAAAGTAAAGTTGTGAGGAAGACGAATCTGTCCTTCTGTTATGCTGTATGTAAAAAGGGCCCTGAGATGCAAATCACTGGACTACAGACTTAAGTAACTAATGGGCCGCCGTCCTCTGCTCAGGCCTGTCACTCCGGCATCGGCACCATCTGTGCCCTTCCCGGCCTGTGGCCTGTGGCCATCTGGGCACAGGGAGGGAGGTGGGACGACAGGCCCACTTGATGGATGGCAACAGTAGTGGCCAACAAGAGAAGCCGCACACCCCCTCCATGGCAGGACTGGGCTCAGCACCCTGCCTGGCACACGTCATCAGCATCCATCTCAGATCCGCCAGCCCACACTCCCTGAGCCCTGGGAGAGGGTCCGAATGCGTCCCTGCCCTGCGCGACACTCCGGGGTGGGGCCAGGCCTTTGTTCTCTCTGTATTATCGCCGCTGCTGCGGTCTGCGTACGTCTCCCTCCAAAACTCATGTTGAAACTCTTAGTCCTCAAAGTGGTGTGTCCATGGTGTTTGGGGGTGGGGTTTTGGGAAGTGATTAGGGTTACAGAAGGTCATGAGATGATCTTAGAGGAGGTCAGGAGGTCAGAAGGAGACTGGAACTAGTGGTGTGGATGGAATAAACCTTTATTCTTTATAAATTAACCAGTCTGTAGGTCTTCTGTTACAGCACCAGCAAATGGACTACCAGTACCACTGTCTAATTCTGAGCAGACACGCAATGTCAATGCTTGCTGACGCAACCAGAAGGACGCACTGTACGATAAGCACAGGAAACACCCGCACAGCGTCCACGTGGGTGGAGCGCATGGACACTCCCCAGGATAGGCATGAGTCCAGCCAGGCTGTGCACACCTCCCCACGCCTGGCATCTGGGCCGAATGTGGCCTCCTGTCTCCGCAACCTGCACATGCTTCACTGCCCCATAATTCACCAGGTCCACCTGGAGCCAGCCCTGTGCTCTGAGGGCAGGGGCTACAGGGGACCCTGAGGGGAAGGGCCTCGGCATCCAGGGGTGGGTGGGGAAGGGGCCTCGGGATGCAGGACTTCCATGGGTGACTAGGACCAGCAGTCAGGTGACTATGGAGGGAACACACGGCAGGTAAAGCAGCTGCCAGGCCACCGCTGGGACATCCACGTGTGCTGAGCCCTGCAGGGGTAAGTGAGACTTGAACCTCTTTGCAGGGTTAAGCAGAGTGTCTCATGAAGCCGCTAAAGGACTACAGGGCTGTTAATTGCTAGTATTACTCTTAATTGCTTCTGTGGTTAAAACCCCCATGTGGCAGCTCTGTGCTGGTTGCCTAGGAAACCGCTGGGCAGCCAGAGCTGACTGGTGCAGGTTCCTGGCTGGGTCAGAGGGCTCAGGGTTCAGGAGCAGAGAGGAGCGGATACAGTGGATTGTGTGTGTGAGTGTCTGTGTGTGCACATGTATGTGTGTTTACTGGAGGAAAAGAGTGTTTCAGAGAGGGAATATTTCCAGGCCAGGTCAAGTAACTGGTAGTTTCCAGACTCCGGGATTTCATGGACCAAGAAAGTCTTAAGCAAGGTGTGGGGAGGAGTAGCAACCAATGAGAAGTGTATTAAGTATTTAATTTGATTTGCTGAAGACATTAAATACAATTAGTTCCTCTCCTTTGCTATCACAATCATTTTATAAGAGAAAGGGAGACTTTAGAAGAAATATTATCTCTTATAGCTTTATGAAAACCATCACTGTACAATCCTTTCCGTTCTCTGGCTTCCACATACAGTCATATTTCTGCTGTGGGATAAGGTCCCAAGGGGATGGGAGGAGGTCCTGAGGGGTACAATTATCATCATTATTACCATTAGCACAGTTATCACCACCACCATCATAGCCATGACCATCATCATCACCAAAATCATGATCATGATGATGATCATCATCATCACAACCATCATCACCATCACCATCATCATCACCATCACCATCACCATCACCATCATCACCAACATCATCACCATCATCACCATCACCATCACAACCATTATCACCAACATCGTCACCATCACTACCATCACCATCACCATCACCACCATCATCATCACCATCACCAACATCATCACCATCACCAACATCATCACCATCACCACCATCATCATCACCATCACCAACATCATCACCATCACCACCATCATCATTACCATCATCACCATCACATCATGTTCATCACCATCACCATCATCACCAACATCATGATCAACACCATCACCAACATCACCACCATCACCATCACCACCACAACCATCATCACCATCACCATCATCATCACCATCACCACCATCATCACCATCATCATCACCACCACCACCATCATCACCATCACCACCATCATCATCACCATCATCATCATCACCATCACCATCATCATCACCAACATCATCATCATCACCATCACCAACATCACCATCATCACCATCACCATCATCATCACCATCATGTTCATCACCATCACCATCATCATCACCAACATCATCATCATCACCATCACCAACATCACCATCATCACCATCACCATCATCATCACCATCATGTTCATCACCATCACCATCACCACCATCATCATCACCATTACCATCATCACCATCACCACCATCATCATCATCACCATCACCATCACCATCACCATCACCACCACAACCATGATCACCATCACCATTATCATCATCATCACCATTATCATCATCACCATCATTATCCCACCGTCATTACCAACATCACTATCATCACCATCACCATCATCACTATCATCATCATTGTCACCACTATCACCATCATCGTCATGATCACCATCACCACCATCACCATCACCATCACCACCACAACCATGATCACCATCACCATTATCATCATCACCATCATTATCCTGCCATCATTACCAACATCATTATCATCATCATCACCATCACCGTCATCACTATCATCATCATCATTGTCACCACTATCACCATCGTCATGATCACCATCAACACCACCGTCACCATCACCAGCAGCATCACCACAATCACCATCACGATCATCACCATTATATCACCATCACCACCATGATCATCATCACCATCATCATCATGATCACCACCACCAGCACCATCGTTATTATCACCACCGTCGTCATCATCAAGATCATCATTATCATCATCACCGCCATATCACCATCACCATTTCTTCACCATCGCCACCTTCATCACCTTCACCATCAGCACCACCATCACTATGACCATCATCGCCATCTTCACCGTCGCCACCTTCATCATTGCCCTCCTCGTCCTTTCGTTCAGAAGTCACACACATCTGCTGCCTGCTGAGTGGGCAGCTTCACTGCAGGGCGCCCTAGTTTCACTAACATCGGGTCCTCCCCCTCCGTTGGTCCTCGCACAGTGCGCTGCAGCGAGGGGTGTCCTGTCCCTGGTTCACACATGTACAGCATGCGGTGCCACAGGACAGGCGCTCTGGGGGAGGCTGGTTGAACTCGGAGGCGGCTCTGCTGCTGACTGGCCTGAGTCCTCGTCAACTCGCCCGTCAGATGGGGACAGTAATGGCTCTTAGTCATGGGGAGGCAACTGAGCAGTCCACGGGGCAGGTGCGCGGAGTGCTGCGTCATGAGCTGGTGCCTCTGGCCAGGAGCTTCCTCCTCCCTCTGGACCCCTCAAGGTCGTACAGCCCGTGAGCAGCAGCTGGGCCCCGGCCAGGCTTTGTGCCTCCACAGCCTTGGTGTTTCCAGAACATTCCTCCAGAGCCGTATGTATTCTAAGAGCCTCACCTGCCTGAGCTCCGTGGAATTATCATCCCAGGTTTTAGGTGAGGAAGGCGAGGATCAGAGAGGTCGAGTGGGTACCCAGGGTCACCCAGCCAGGGAGACGCAGAGCATGTCCACAGCTCCCATTGGTGTGCCTGGGAGGACATGGCTAGGAGCCGCCACCTGCCTAAACCCGGTGGCCTCCTGGACCTGCCAAGTCCCGTGGAATCACCCTCAGGTGACTTTAGGTTCGGACCTGGAAAGTGAGGGTGTGGACTGGACCCTTGGGACCCTTTCCCACTGTGACGGGGGTCCGTCATGATGCCCAGGCCTCGGCTGTTCCCTGGGGCCGGCCGTGGGCTGTGGGCTTTCTAGGCCGACCCCTGCCCAAGGCCGCGGGACTTCACTGGTGCTGATGCAGATGCAAATTAGACAGCACGGCATGGCACAGGGGCAGAGGTCAGAGCCTGCACGCCTCACTGCGGGCCGGCCACCGTGAGGGGCTTGGGCTCGGCCTCCCAGTCAGGGATCCTGCCTCCCCCACCCCACCACAGGTGGTCAGACCTACTTCTTGGCTCTTGCTCTAGGTGGATTCTTGCAACCAGCTCGGGCCAGTGGTCAATGCCACTGGAGCCGCTAATCTCAGACACAAGACCCTGCAGGGCACTGCTTCGCCAAGTGAGGGCGCTGGTGGCCCCAGCAGTCTGGGTCCCCAGCAAGTGTCCTGTTGACTCAGGATGGGTGTGTGGCGAGGACGAGAAGCAGGCCTTGTGCTCCGGCCACTGGGACAGGAGGGTTTGCCGCCGTGGCTTTTCCTGCGCCAGGCCCTGCCGCCAACCGTGCATGGCCTTCCCAGGTGCGTGAGCCAGGACATTCAAGCCCTATTCTGCTGCAGCCTGGTGGAGTTGGGTTTCTGCCACCAGTAACTAGAGTCCTGGCAAGGACTGGGGTAGGCGAGGCAACATCAAGGCAAAGTCTGAGTTCGGCCCTTGTTTGGGAAAATGTCTGTGTACTTGCTAGGAGAAAAGTAGAAGCCACCTAATAGACCACAGGGACGCATGCATTAGACATGGACGGGACAGAGTGTGGCGCGGGCCATCTGTGACTTGCAGGACACCCCTCTGCTGGTGAAGCAGGCGAGCTAAGCAACCCAGAGGGGACCCTGACTTGTCTGCTGCCCTAACCATTCAGAAACTTGTCCAAGACCAAGTTTCCAATCAGGCCCACCTTCTCCGCCAGGGCCGGGCTGGGTCCTGCAGACAGCAGGTACTCAGCAATGTTTGCAGCATCGCACACGGCTGGGGGACCAGCAGCCATTACCATTCTAGTCTGAGTGACGATTATCGTTGGCCTGGACTGTCGCAGTAGACTACTGTCCCCCATTTCCATGCTTACCCTCCCGTCATTAACCCACCTTCCATCAACAGAATGAGCTCTAAAAATATCAATCAAGCCGGGCGTGGTGGCGCATGCTTGTAATCCCAGTACTTGGGAGGCGGAGACCAGAGGATCCGGGTTCGTGGCCAGCCTCAGCTACTTAGTGAGGCCCTCTGCAACTTCGTGAGACCTGGTTTCAAAATAAAGGATAAAAAATAGGGCCAGGGGTGTAGCTCGGAGGTAGAACGCCCCTGGGTTCAATCCCTGGTACCGCAAAAAAAAAAAAAAATATATATATATATAAATCAGAGGATGCTATGTGGCCCTGTGACTCTTCCGCCCTCATGGCTCACGCCCTCCCCTCCACTCTGGAGGCATGAGCCTTCTTTGTCCCTTGCACACGATGAGCTGATGTTTGTACCACAGGGTCTTTGTACTTGCCAAACTGTGGGAAATTCTTTCTCCAGTTCAAATTTTACTGTGCTGCTGGATCGCCAGCTCCTCCATGTAGCCTGGTGTACTGTGGGTGGGTGGTAACTCTGGAATCAATGAACGTTTGCAGCTACACCTCCTTGGTCTGCAGCAGGCCGAAGACACTGCACAGAATGCAGCATTGGTGCCTCCCGAGGACCGCGGAAGTAGCTCTGCCTGCAGACCCGGACACCCGGGTTCTGGTCGGCGGAGGGCGTGGCCACGGGATCTTCTCACTTGGCCTCTTGGCCTCCACTTCACCCAAGGATTCCCAGGCCCCTGTCCTTCTCAGCAGGACACTGACTCCCAGCGCAGCTGGGGACTTACCCCCTCCCAGGAGACGGCATGAGTACGGATTCCCCACACGAGCAGCGTTTACGCTGATGTGCCCTGAAGCATCGCTCGGAGTACGGCCTAGAAAAATCTATACCAATGGGGAGAGAACAAACCTAGAAATCCCATTGTAGATACCTCAGGGGACTCGCGAAAGGCAGTGACAGATTGCATGACAAGCTTCCGGTTGTCAGCATTTACAATAGCCCTCTTGAGCAGAGTGGTGGGCGGAGGGTATGTGCGGCTTGACGGGGTGGCCCGAGTGGGGTATCTGGGGACTCTGGTCCCTCAGTGTGTCGTCTTCAGAGGGACAGGAGGCAGAGGCTCCTCAGGGACCTTTACTAACGCTCTGAAAGGCCAAGAATTAATTTGCAGGGACAGGTGAGGAGGTGGCTATAGAGCTGGGAGAGGCCCGCAGGAGGTGGGGACAACCCCGCGTCACAGATTTACAAGGACAGGTGGTGCAGGAAGGAGTTGGACCATCCGTTCTTAGACAAGACGAACTCCAACCTAAAGCCCTCGCTAGCTGCCTGGGCCAGGCAGGGAACGGCCTCCCCAGGAGCCTCAGTTTCTCACGCAGTGAGGGCTAACAGCAGAACCTATACTGGGCCGCAGAGGACGGACCAGCGTCCTGCTTCTGCACAAGCTGCTCCCAGCGCCAGGCCCGGGAGGCCAGCAAGCCATGGCGGCCACTGTCGCTTGTCCAGGAACCCACCTTGCTCTTTCTGTTCTTGTCTTTTTTTTTTTTTCTTTTCTTCATTTTTTTGTCCCTCCCTCCCTTTCTTCCTTCTGGATCGAACCCAGGGGCATTCTATCTCTGAACTACACCTCAGGCCCTTTTTAAATTTTTAATTTTTAATTTTAAATTTTATTATTATATTTTAAAGTACTGGGGATTTATATTTTAAAGTACTGTAGTACTCTGAGCTACACCACCAGCCCTATTTTTATTTTTTATTTTGAAACAGGGTCTCGCTAAGTTGCGGAGGGCCTCACTAAGTAGCTGAAGCTGGCCACAAATCTGCTATTCTCCTGTCTCAGCCTCCCAAGTACTGGGATTACAAGTGTGCGCCACCACGCCTAGCTAAATTTTTAAATTTTATTTTTATTTATTTATTTTTTGTGGTACTGGGGATTGAACCCAGAGGCATTCTACCTCCAAGCTACACCCCCAGCTCAATTTTATTTCTTATTTGGAAACAGGGTCTCACTAGGTTGCTGAGAGCCTCACTAACTTGCCAAGGCTGGCTTCAAACCTGTGATTTTTCTGTCGCAGCCTCCCAAGTACTGGGATTACAGGCATGCGCCACTGCGCCTGGCCCTAAATTTTTTTTTTTATTTTTGAAACAGGGTCTTACTGAGTTGATGAGGCTGGCCTCAAACCTGTGATCCTCCTGTCTCAGCCTCCCAAGTACTGGGATGACAGGTGTGCGCCACCTATCTAGCCTGGGTCAAGGGTGAGCGACACCCACCCACGGCTTCTGAGCTTCAAGGTGTTATCTGAGAGGGCTGTGCCCCATGTCTCTATCAGCCATGGGATGGGACGGCCGGGGGTGGGGGTGTTAAGGCCCAAAAAGTACTGGAGACCTGGCTGAAGGGAGATCCCTCCAGGGACACACGAGGCTGGTGAGGTGGCAGAATGGACGACGGCCCCATGACCATCACCTCCTGGTTTCATGATGGTGTGAGGTTGTGTGGCAAAGGTGTAAGGTTTGTCCTGTGGGACAAATCTTAGTTCATGAGCCCTTGGAAGGCAAACTGTTCCTTCCGGCTGGTGGGAGAAGGGAAGTCGCAGAGATCGGAGGAGTTCATGGATTCCGTGGCCCTGCTGGCCAGCAGATGAGGGGGCCACACGAGAAGGGAGGTGGGTGACTCAGGGAGCAGAGTGGCCCCTGGCCGAGCGGTCCTCAGCAAAGAATGCGGGACCTCAGTCCTGTAGCCCAGGGAAGTGAAATCTGCCCAGCCCTTGAAGGTGCTGAGGGGACCCCTCCTAGAGCCTCCAGCTGACAGCTACGGTGGCCGACCCTGTGCTTGCCTGGAGACCCTCGGCAGAGGATCAGGCGAGCCTTGAACTTCTGACCACAGAGCTGTGACATATCACAGGGTGGGGAGCAGGAGCTCAGCCTGTCACACAGCATGGAAATCTGGTAGAGGGGGTTCCTGTGCTGTGTTTGTTTTTTCTGAAGAATTATTGTACACAGACAGAGACACACACACACACACACAGAGAGAGAGAGAGAGAGAGAGAGAGAGAGAGAGAGAGAGAAGGAGGGGAGGGAAATGGGGCGAGACACCCCCGAGCACCTCCCTCCTCTGGTTCTGTTTCTTTCTCTCCCCTGGAACCCAGAGTCTTCCCCGTTTCTCTTCTTGGCTCCTGGCTCAGTCCCTTTTTGCTGCTATAACAGAATGCCCGAGGCTGGGAGATTTATAAAGAACAGAAATGAACTTTCTTGCTCTTCTGGAGGCTGGGAAGCCTGAGGTCGAGGCACAGACACATCTGGTGTCTGGAGAGGGGCCCTTCTCAGTGATGGCACCGTCTCCGTGCCCTCAGGACACGAATGGCCACAGGCCGTGGGACCTCTTCTATGGAGGCCTGACACCCACTCACGAGGCTCTGCCCGGGACTTCCTCATCTCCCGAAGGCCCCCCCTTTGCCAGCATCACTGTGTCCAGTAAGTTTCAGCATGTAAATTTAGGGGACATTCAGATCATAGGAGCTCTCACGCCAAAGAGGTGAACATCACAGAAGTGGGTGGCTGAGCCGGGTGCGGCACCCCAATGTCACAGTCGTGGTAAGGAGCGCTTACTGTCTGCCCGGCCCAGGGTTAGACAGATCCGGGCTCTGTGAGGCAGCGGGCAACTCTGGCCCTTCTGAGGGTTCAGGGTGCCTGGCTGGCAATGTGACCAGCCGCCCAGCCCCAGGCCCCAGTGCTCTGCGGCCACACGGCTCCGTCCTCCTTCCTCCTGTGACCCTGCAGGTTTCAGGTTAGACACTGTTCACATTTACCCAACTGCTGAGCCTAAGGCAGGACCAAGCCACACAGGAAGATGGGTGGGGCAGGGGTTACGAATGGGAATGAAAATAACTTTTCGTGGTTTTTTTTTGGTGTGTGCGTGAGTGCGTGCGTGCGTATGTGTGTGTTACTGAGGATTGAACCCAGGGGCATTCTACCCATGAGCTGAACCCCCAGCCCTTTTTAGTTTTTATTTTGAAACAGGGTCTCACTAAGTTGCTGAGGGTCTTACTAAGTTGCTGAGGCTGGCTGCAAACCTGTGATCCTCCTGTCTCAGCCTCCCAAGTACTGGGATTACAGGCGTGTGCCACTGTGCCCGACATTTTTCTCTTTGAAGACCAAAGATGCTGCTGAGCTGTGTGTCCAGTGGAGAAATACGCAGCCAGGTCTGCCGGGAGATGCCAGCCACCGCTGCGTGTGGGGCTGGCCGAGGGCACCCCGCCTCTCGCCAGGCCACTGCTCCCCGCTGCCCAGCAGAGGTGAACTAGAGCCTGGAGGGGGCTCCCTGGTACCAGTGCAGGGCTTTAGGGGTGGGTGGTGGCGGAGGAGCCCTGAGCCAGGAGCAGGCACCTCCAGGACACCGGACCCACCGCAAGGTCCCATAGTCACTTACTGAGGGGCACAGAACTCTGTGGACAGAAACACACATCACACAAACATGGCTGGCAGCTGGGTTCACGTGTTCCTAATCAAATCAGGTGCGTGATTTACTGAGCACCTTCTGGCTGCCCCGCACTGACCTGGCACACCTGTCTACACTGTGCTCACCTGGTGGCGGAGGGTGGATTGGTCTGCTGTGGCCACCATAACAAGTTCCCACAGACTCGGCGGCCTGGAGCAACGCAAACCTATCCTCTCATGGCGCTGTGTGCCAGAGCCGGCTCGGGTCCTGGGCTGCAGCTGAGGTGTGCGGGCTGCCTTCCCTCTTGCAGGTGCTAGTGAGGAGTATGCTTCCTCCCACTTCCAGATTCTAGAGGGCCCTGTGCTCCTGGGACCCCAGCCCTTCCCCCACCTCACTCCTGCAATGGCGGCCGAGTCCCTCTCACACCCTGTCATCATAACTCTGAACACTGTGCCTCCCTCTGCCATTTTTAAGGACCCTAGGGGTCACACTAAGCCCACCCAGCTATCCGGGATCACCTCCCCAGCATTTTTCTTTGGTACTAGGGATTGAACCCAGGGGCACTCTACCTTTGAGCTACCCCCCCAGCCCTTTTTATTTATTTATTTTTTTGTTTTGAAACAGGGTCTCACTAAGTGGTGGAGGGCCTCACTAAGTTGCTGAGGCTGGCCTCGAACATGAGACCATCTTGTCTCAGCCTCCCAAGTACTGGGATCATAGGTGTGCACCGCCACCCCGGCTTATCTCCCCTTCTTAAAGCAACTGATTGAGGCCCACCTATGACTTCATTCCCCTGGCTATAGAGGGTACTGCATCCACAGCTTCTGGGGATTAGGAGGTGAACATCCTTGGGGGCCATTCCCCTGGTCACCACAGCTGCACAGAGACTATCCCTGCAGGTCCGCAGAGATGGCAAACCCAGCTTGGAAACATTTTAAAATCCCCATCCACTAAGGGACTCAGAACTCTGCCTGCAGGCCAGAAACCACCCAAGGACAGAGCGCTGGTTTCCAGGAAATGCAGGTCCCTATTTGCAGATAGAAGAAGAAGCTCCATTCAAATTGAGACCTTAGGCCAGGGCAGGGCTCTGAGATCCTGTTCCCCACGCACCTCATTCCACGGGGGAACATCTTGGTCCACATCTCACACCGAGGCCGGTGACTCCTGCAGCCAACAGAACTCAGTTTTGCACCCCAGCCTGTGAGCACCCAGAGGTCGACTGGCCATACATGGGGCCTGAACTCCTCCCCGAATCATACTGGCGTCCAGCAGTCCAAGCTGCCTATACGGTGGGACACGGCACCAACCAGCAAGCGAGCCACCGATTTCTATTTATCCCCAGCTCCCTGGAGCACAACTGCTCCTCTCCGTGTGTGTGCACACTTTGTGGCCCGTGGATCTGCCCCATGCCCTCTCTTTGCCCATTTCTGGGGAACCAGGCTCCTGTCCACACATCTGGGTGAGAACCCAGCAGCAGGAGCAAGTTTTGTAAAAGAACCACACACTATGAATTCCTTCCACAGGGGCATAGGCATGCATGGGTAGGGGCACGCCAGTTCCCAGGATCCAAAGGTGTGAGCTCCAAATCCACAGGCCAAGGCGGAAGGCGCCAGCCACTGGGCTGGTTCCCCTGTCCTGAGGACCAGAGACCACTCCCGGGAGCCAGCCATGCCCAGCATGCTCGTTTCTTTCTCAGTCGTCCCAGGAAGCTGCAGGCTGCACTGCAGGACGCAAGAGCATCTTTAGGAGGAGGCGCTCCTGCGAGCTGCATTCCTGAATTCAGGGAAGCTGCTCTGGTGACTGTCACCTGTGGAGCAGTATTGCTGCCAGATGTGGCTGTGCACCCCCACCCAGAAGCCCCAGGTTAATAGGATTTGGAGGCCACCCAGCTGAGGTCCCTGCAGCACTGGCTTTGTGGAGCGAGGCTCCGGAGGGAGGAATGGGCACTATACCAGGGAGCCACAGGCGTGCTCAGCTGACGTTCAGCAAACGGTCACAATGATGCCGCAGGGCCCAGAGGCCACCTCCCTGCTGTGGTTTGGACATGGAGCGTCCCCAAGGGCTCATGTGCAGGAGGCTTGGTCCTCAGTGTGGTGGTATTGAACCCTCAGGGGAGTGGAGACAGTGCGGGGTCCTCAGGTCACTGGGGACGTGCCCTTGGTGGGAACTGAGGTGGTCCTCCTATGGCCCTGGGTCAGTTCTCCTGAGAGTGAGCTGTCCTAAGAGTGGGCTGCCCCTGGCTTCCTATCTGGGGATGTGACCATCCACCCCCTCCTGCACTTGCTCCGGCCATGATGCTACCCACCATGCCATGCGGCCAGGGCCAGAGTCAGGGCTGCAGCTGTGCTATGTGGACTCAGCCTCTAAAACTCTGAGCTGAAAAAAAAGACCTTTTCTTTGTTATAGTAATAAAGATGTGTACCGTGCTGCCAAAGCCCAGCTTGAGGACGAGGGCGGAGAGGGAGGGGACAGCAGGCGTTCAGGGCTGTGATGGTGAGGCTGTCCGCCACCACCACGGTCGCCATCTGTGGACATTCACGGCCACACGTGCTGTCCCGAGTGCAAATCCATGGCTCCTTTTAAGGCTCCGCAAGCTGCCAAGTCCAGCGCCGGCAGCACCCTCCATGGTAGGAGTGAGGAGCTCCCTCCCAGCCCACCAGGGTTCCAGCGTGCAGGCCTCCTGCCATCCTGGCTGCCTGCACAGTGGGGGGCTCACGCCCTGCCACACCCAGGGCTTTCTTCCTGTGACAGGCTCAGCAGCGACTTCCTAGCCCCAGCTCCTTTCTCCACAGCAGGGGCGGGGAAGCCTTGAAGGCCCGCCTCTGGCCCTTCTCTGAGCCAATGGGAGCCTGCATCTGCAGGCAGGGGCCTCCCTTCCCCCCGCCACACCCCTGGAAGCTCCTCCTGCTCTGGATCTGAAGTGTGGAAGAGGGTCAGCAGCCACTCTGCCACCCCGGGGCATGCTGAAGTCAAGGAAGGAAGGGAGGGAGAGCCAAGTCCACATGGCACCCACCCCACCTGCACCCTGGCCCCTGACTTTCTATACAGAGAGACACACAAAGGTCTTGAGTTTGAGGCAGTGGCTTCTCAGGTTTCCATTTCTTGTACCAAGAACACTCCTGACCACAAAGCCACGCCTTATCTTCTTTGCCACCAACAGCCCCGCAACACAGGCCACTTAGATGGGGAAACTGAGTCACAGAAAGCGTGGGATGATGCTCCCGTGTCGCGTAGCCATTGAGTGGCGGCACTGGTATTCGGTTAGCTGGCTCCCTTTACAATTCTGCTGCACTCACAGTGACCCCTCTCCCCCACCCCGAGAGGAGGGTGTTGTCCCCAGGAGAGAGGGGACTTAGTCACGTCCAAGATCACCCAGCTCAGCAGCATTAGGCCTGGGAGCCAAAGCCGGGTCACTCGACTCTGAGTCAAGGTCGTCCCGCTGCATCCTCCCTGCGACTTCTGTAAAGGACGTGTCTTTGGGGTGAGGGCCCCGTGGACATTGCTCCTTACAATGCCACGTTTGGGAGTTACGTGGGAACATGGGAAAAGCCGGATCACTGACTGGCAGGACGCACAAAGGCCCCTTTGCGCAAGGTCGCAGAGATCTCCCACACCGCTGGGCCCCCGCTGCCCTCCCTGGCGCTCACCGGGAGAGCCGCCCGGAGTTCTGTCCTGCCCACCTCCGCCCTTCCTGCCACTCTTTGGCCAAGAAAAGCTGGGCATGCTGATGGAGGGGGGCTACGTTCCCTTCCTGGCCACGCTTCCCAATTACCACCCTCTCACATCGGCTGGGCAAATGACTAAAAGCTGTTGGCTGTCATTGACTTGGTTTCTACTCTATAGTAATTAGAATGTTTAAAAAAAAAAATCCGCCCGGGAGACTCGGTGGAAGCCTGTATACTCAACACATCCAGCCACACTCGCAGTTCAAATGGAAATTACAGTAAATGATGCATGGCGCCTAATTTGCATGCTGCTCATTAACTCGGTGGGAGCATCCACGCCAAGTGGCCTCCCATTTTGGGGGGCGGTTCACTTCTCCTGGGGGCCTCGGAGGGAACCTGATGCCCCCTGGCCCCAGCAGCAGGGGGATGCGGTGACCCTGGAAGAGAAGGGCATTGATTCTCCCTGGATCAACCCAGCTGGGGCCCAGGAGGGAGCATCTTCCTCTCCCTGCATGCCAGGTCCTCTGGACTGATCCCCATTTTGCCTCCACCCAGAGCCGGCCTCTCCCCCACCCACCACTTAACCTCTAACGATGCCTAGTTTTGTGTGTATTTCCCCGTGAGCTTCCTTCCCCGGCCCATCAAGACGCCTGGACTAGAGCCAGTGACATTGGGACTACCATCTGGGGGACAGGGGGCACGTGCCCTCTCTTCCAGCCCTGCAGAGGTGCCCGGGCGGAGTGCAGCGTCCCAGGGTACCCAGGTGTGGGAGCAGAGCCTGCGTTTAATCTAGGAACCGGCTGGGGGCGGAGGAGCCTTTTTAGCTTTTTAATCCTTTTTTAAGAACTCTGGCAGCTGAGGCGGTGGCAACTAGGACACTGGGAAGACAGACCTGTTGAGCTCAACGGAGCCGCTCCACCAGTCCTGACACTGCGCCTGGGATTTGGGCTTTCAGACCTCGGGTCCACCCCAGCTCGGGACCTGAAGTTATGATAAGGAGGCTCACCCCTCCCCGGGGTGGGTTGCAGGGAGGGTCAGGTGGGTCACACTGGTGGTAAAGGACACACAGAGTCCCCCTGGCAGTGACCTTAACCGGCGGAGGCGGAGCTCTGGGGGCCGATTCCCCACGAGCCGCTAACACTGCCCGGCACCCGTCTAGAGGACTGGCACCCCCCAAAGCTTCTATGCGAGGCCAGGGGGTGAGGGCCAGCTGGTGGGACTGGGGCTGGGGTCACCCCAGCCTTAGCATCAATCCGTGGCTCACAGATCTCTGCACACCTCCAAGTGACACCTGGCGGGTGCCCCATTGAAGAGCAGTGTCTGACCAGGTGACTGAGCCCCCTGCCGGACCTTAGCAAGCCACCCAGCTCCCGCTTCCTGTGCTTTTGTGAGCCGGAGGGAACGGTTATTGTCAACCTCCCGTGGAAAGCAGTGCAGAAGGAGCATGCCTCTGGTGTTTTCTCCGTCCCCACTGTTACAATGAAGGCGCGTGGTTTGTCCGCTCGACTCAAAAGCCAACAGTGGAACCTGCACTGGCCCCGCTGTCTTGGCCCGGGTTGGGAGGCTCACTGCCCGGCTCCAGGTTCTACTTTTCTGGGGACGTCCCATACAGTTTGGGAGGTAAGAGGACCTGCGGGGGTCCTGAACCGTGCATGCCTTCATTATGCCATGGAGCCCCTCCGAGGTCAGCCACGGCACTTGCTACGAATGCATATTCAAGTTTGGCTTAAAAACCCACCAGCCGGCTGCTCCAAGGGGCTCTTGCGGGTACCAACAGGGCCCCCGGGATTCTAACAGCCACCGAGATGCCCGTGTTCTGGGGACGCGGTGCCAGTCGCCTTGATTTTCCTCTAAGTCAGAAGCAGGAGAGAGCCACCGTGGAGACAATAGCCTCAAGGAACCCGGCAACCAGAAGCACAGAGACTCTAAAACACACCGAGAGCAAAGCGATCGCCTACACAGCACGCCGCCCGTCTACACAGCACGCCGCCCATCTCGCCCGCCGCCAGCGCCCGCAGCACTGCCCGCGTCCCGCGACTCCTCGTCCCCGCTGCTCTGGAAAGAACAAAGACTCAGCATGCCGACCCCGAGCAGAGCAGGCTGGGGAGGTGGCCCCGTACCTCCAAAATGAACTTTCTTCTTGAACCGCGAGTTCTCAGCCATCATTCCTAACCTGGGCGTGACCATCTCACTCAGAGTCCGGCAGCTCCTCGTGGTCCATGCGGAGACCGAGGCCCCGGGCTGGTCTCACTTACTATTGTCTGTTAATCCAACAGGAAAAAGAGAAAGTTGCAGCCCTCTGGGGTCAGAACTGAAGGAGAGAAGGACAGAGCAGGAGCAAGGAGCCTCGACAGTTTCATCCACAGCGAGTTCACAGATCTGACTTTTGGAGACCGAAATCTGGGATCAGTTGAAAATTCGGTTCTTGGACACAAGTTGTAAGCTCCAGATTCCAAGCCCGCATCCTTCCACTTCCCACTGTACCAGGGACTTTTTTTTTTTTCCTAGTGCCGGTTTCCATGGTAATGCATCAGTCACTAGTCTAAATAAGTACGGGTGAAGGACGCCTGAAAAGCCGGTGCAATTACGCATGCCATTAGCGGGAGAGGAAAATGATTCAACCCCGCTATTAGCACAGGGCAGAGGTGTCACTTAGAGGCTGTTGCTGTCCTTGTCCCAAGTAATTGCTTTCTCGTCTTTTTTTTTTTCGGCATTCTCTCTGGCTCTGCAGTTTTTCTGCTTTCTGGGAAGCGGACAGCCGGGCGGTGAAGTCCATTTTGGCCCCCCAGCCCCACTGAGCCGACCCCAAAGCATCGCATCTCAGTGAAGCAGGTCCTAGCCGCAGAGCCTCCCTGGAGGGGCTCGGGACGCCCGCATGGAAGGATTTGGGGAAAATTCAGACCTGCTGCAGATTCTGTCTGCAGAACTGGGCGAGCCTGGCGCCCTACCGAGGGAGGGAGCAGACAGGGCTGTGGTCTGCTGCCGGGGCTGAGCCATCTCCTCCCACAGGAGGTCCTCCCAGGTTCCTCCTGCCCTTCCCCACTTGTGCATCTCTGAGGAGGGAGGTAACCCTGAAGTCCCTCCTTCCTTTTCACCATTACTTTTTTTCAAATGGCTACCATGAGCTTACTGTGTGGTCTTAGGCAACAGCCCTGGCCTGTCTGAGCTGCAGGCTTCCGCAGGCTAGAAAATGGATCGGGAGGGTCGGTAGTGAATGAACATTCTTCCTACCCCCGAGAGGCACATGGGGAGGGGACGGCCTCCAGAGTGAGGCTCAGCTCTGCCACTCTCTAGAGGTATGACCTTGGGCACACTTCCAACTCTCTCTGCCAGATGGAGCTAAAAATGAATTTTCTGTATAATGGGATGTTAAGATTGCTATGAGTATAAAATGAATTCAAGGAGGCTGCCTGGTATGTAGTAGCACTCAGGAAAGAGGAGCCTTACCAGTCTTACTTTTATAGCAGGGGGAAGAGCACAGAAAGCTGCTATCTAGACCTGCTGGGCTCTGACAAAGATGCGCGGGCATTGCGGAGAGTTCGTGGTATAACTTGCCCCTTCGCTTCTTGTTAACCCACCCATGTGGGACCTGCTGCTCTGCAAAGATTTACAGATGAGTAAACTGGGCCCAGAGAAGTTTAGTGACTGGCCAAAAGTCAAACAGCCAAATAAGTGTGGACCCAGGACTAGAACTCTCCTGACCCAGCTCTGTGCCTGTCAACTATCTGCGCCTTCTACCTCGGCATTATTAGGGAGACAGGCATTGTGGAGCCATGCACATGGGTGTGTAGCTGGCTGTTTGGGGATGGAGATGGAGGTGGGCTTCACGCTTAGAAAATAAAACATGGTCTCTAACTGGGGGCCTGGCAACTCTTGAGCCGTCCCCGTGCTCTGCAGCTGAATGGAGGGCGCGGGGGCTCCCTCCTGCGTGGTTTCCTGTTCTCAGCGGCCCCGTCTTCCACCTGTGGTCTGACATGATCTATGGGAAAATTGGAGGGTCATAAAAATAGCCTGTGCCTGGCACGCCAAAGACCCAGGGGGCTGCTCCCGCCGTTCGCTGAGATTCCAGTGGGAGGCAGAAGCTGGAGAGACAGGAGTAAAAATAGCGAGGGTTTCCACATGAGCGCTGCGCTCCCTCCCGGAGTCTAAGCGGCGGGCACGGGAGAGCCTCGCGGCCCCGCGCCTCCCGGAGCTTTGTGTCCCTGGAGATGCCCTGTCCACCAGCGGAGAGCTCGGGGCAGCACATGGAGAAGAGTCTCTGCCTTCCTCGTCCTCTTTAGACCCTAAGTCCTGCTGGCTGGGAGGCCGGAAGCCGTGGTGCTGGGCTGTGGAGTGAGGGCTGCCCGCTGCCTGACTCACCCTGGCAATTTCTCCACCTCTCTGGGACTCAGTTTCCCCCTCAGGGAAAAGCAGGCAGGCGAGCAGACCCTGCTGTAAGCTGGAGCCCAGGTGCTCCACACGGGCAGGGGTGCGGCACGCCAGCGCGCTGTGCATCCTAGGAGTGTGCCGGCAGGCTGTATAAACTGCAGTTCTGAGCACAGTGGCGCTGTGGCTGCTGGTGTGGGGCTCATCGATCGCAAAGGTGGTCCCAGGGGTGTCGCATGCACGCCGCACCTGAACGCCTCCGAGACAGCCGAGAACCACCCGGTGCCCAGTCACAGCAGTGCGTTCTGAATGCCCCCCCGACACCCACTGTGACGGGACTGGAGCATGTTACCAGATCCTTGGCCCTGTGACCCTCCATCTGTGAAGTGGGGATGAGAGAGTACCGGCTCCCGGGGGACTGTGGGGGACCTGTGAGGGTGTACAGAGGGCACCGTGGGCTTGCTTGGCTCCCTGGGAACAGAGCAGCTGAACTCCACCCAGCCATCACGCCCACCAGGCGGCTAGCGACTGAAAGCTCATTGGCAGGCAGGGAGGCCGGGAGCTGGGAGCGCGCTCCTCTCGCTCAACGCCTGCCTCCAATCGCTTAGACACAGGCATGACCAAGAGCCTTGCCCTTGAGGTACGTGCACGTACACACATATACATACATGTGTACACACATGCACACACATACACACGACACTATGTACACACCAGATACACATGCACACACACTCAGGCAGTGCGCACATGGACACAGACATACACTCACATGCATGCATCTGCACACACTCATGTACATGCAAGATGCACAACACATTTATGTACATGTACATACATACACACATGCAATGCACACAAGCACACAGACATCATGCACATGTACACTCAAGCAATGCACACACTTACGCACATACACACATGCACACAGACATACGCTCACATACATGCATATGCACAATACACACACTCATACGTGCATATACACACATACACATATGTACCCACACAGATGTATACACACATTATGCAATGCATAAACACATACATATACGTGTACATACATGAACACACGCATAAACACATGTGCACACATATATACACACCCTTGTGCATGCATATGTACATGTGCACACACTTGTGTACACGCTAGATGTATATACTCATGTACACACATACTTACACACTCATGTACACATATACTTACATTCATACACACATAACCACACCTTCCTGCACACAGATGCATGCACACGCATGCACACACGTGGCGAGGAGGGACAGAGAGCCTGGGGATTTGGAGTTCTCTTTGGAGAAGAGACCTAGGGCTCAAGGCTTCCTTCCTTCCTCCCAGAGCCTGAGAGCCCACGCTCGCTCCTCAGCTCAGGTCCAGGCCTGGCACTGCCCGGCAGCGGGGCCATCTCCTCACAGTGTCCCTGCCTTTCCTCGACAGTGCTCCGGACGTCTGGGTCCCTCCCCGCGACGAGGGTTCCCCGCGTGCCCTGCTCTTGCTTCCTGGGAGTCTGACACCTCGCGAGCTCCGCTGTTGTGTATCACACCTATGGCTGAGTGTGTGTGGCGTGCGGGGTTCTCCTCAATGACTGCGACCCGCTCCCGCCCCTCTGCGGCTCCCCCAGCACCTCACAGGCGCGCACCGGGGAGCAGGTGGGCTACGGTGGGAGTGCTGGGGCTGGGTCCACTCTGGCCCGACGACGGTGTGCAAGCCCATCTCCAGGGAAGGTGTGATCTTTCCGAACGTGGCTCGGGGCCATTGGCTTGCACAGAGCTCTCACTGGGCAGTTCTGTCCTTGGGATGGACTGGAGGCGTGTGGGGCCTGGTGTGGTCATCCCCGTGTGGGGAGGCACGGCAGTCCTGCTGTGACATGGCTGGGGCACGGGCAGTTTCCCTGTCCCTAGCGTGTCCTGAGGTCCCGCCGGACTCCAGGGAGCCCTCCTTATCTGAGCTTCCATCCTCCACTCTTATCACAGGAAGAGCGGCAGCACTGGGCGTGGCTTGAACATAAAGGCAATTCTTTTTTTTTTTTTTGATTTTTGTTTTTGCGGTACTGGGGATTGAACCCAGGGGCATTCTACCACCGAGCTACACCCCAGTCCTATTTTTTTATTCTTTTTTTTTGAAACAGAGTCTCACTAAGTTGCAGAGGGCCTCACTAAGTAGCTGAGGCTGACGGCAAACCCAGATCCTCCGGTCTCAGCCTCCCAAGTACTGGGATTACAAGTGTGCCACCACGCCCGGCTAAGGCAATTCTTGAGAAACACTGTGCCTTGAATGTGGCTGGAGGGACGTCCTTGGTTTACCTGGAATTTTGCACACGATCCACCAATTCCCCAAATGCACCGCCAGCCACAGGAGAGCCATCTAACCACGTGGTCTCACCTGGAGGCACCGGAGTGGGGCTACCTGAGAATGATCCCCTGTTGTCACCTGCCCTTCCTCGTTCCCCTGCCACCACAGTGCGACAGTCGCCACCGCTGGCTCTCAGCCCCAGTCTGCCCTCTGCGCCCTCACGGGCTCTGCCAGTGGATGGGAGACCCTTGCGTGAGGCTGGGTGCACGGTGCCTCCGTCCCCTGGCAGGGGCGGCCACGGAGGCGTGCGGGAGGCGCTCTGTGTAACACCTCTCTGTTCTCTTGACTCCTCTGACCCTGTGGGCCTTGGTGGCTTTCTGCGGTGTCCCATCTCCAGGTGACATTGCTCACGCCCTTTCCTCCTCCAGACCTGAGGGGCCGGAAGCCAGTCTCCTGTGCTTGTGTTTCTTTTGAAGCACCTACCTGCCCACCTAGGTACTTGCTTTTCCGACTGGGACTGATAAACGGTGGCATGTTGAGTTTTTGAAAAAATTTTGTGTATTGCAGATTTTTATTTCTGTAAGAATTTCATTTAAAGCCAATCGGGAAATCCTCGGGCATACCTGTTTTAAAGGAACGGGCGCGCTGTGTCCATGAGAGGTGACACCCATGGAGCTGCAAGGAGCGGTGGCTTTCTCTAAGGTTGGGAGGGACGGAGCCAGAAAGTCGAGACCGCCGCCACCTTCCCTATGCGCCTCCAGGGCTGGCGATGGTCTCACCTGGGGGGGGTCTCCCAAAGACTCTCTCAGCTCAAGAGCAGGATTCGGGATTTATGGAAAGTGGCGGAAAGATGCAGTATGTTCCAGAAGATCCTGAGCCTCCCAACAAAGAGGCTTTGGAATAGGCAAAGGCTTGAAAAAAAAAGCTACACAGTTTGGTAAAAATTTCCCTGCTAATACTGAATAAGCGTCAGCTGCCTGGTCCCTGGTGTCTTTGCCTTTATAGGACTTTTTTATGAAGCACTATGTGACTCCTTGTACAGTTAAAAAAATATGCTAATGGTTCTTGAGGGACACGACTGATAAGGAGCTGGATTCCCCTCCTGGTCTTCAGGCCCCGATGTGATTCCCTCCCTTTGCACATGGGGACCCTAGCCTCTCTTTCAACCTGCAGACTACAGCGAGGGCTGTGCGGTGGCGTGCGATTTCATGCACATGAGTATATGATCATGTTCTATCACATTGTCTCGCTGGAGCCTGTCTCTCCTGGCCTGGTGAAGTGAGCAGGCCCTCTGGAAGGGACCACGGGTGGGCAGCCTCCAGCCCCCCAGCCAGCAAGGGTCAAGTTCCCCGGTCCTACAGACTCAAGGGCCTGCATTCTGCAGACAACCAAGGAGAATGCGGGAGCGGGTCCCACCCCGACCAGCCTCCGGATGAGAACACAGCCTGCTCACAGGCTGAGGGACGCTCACAGGGGACCTGGCTGAGCCCACCCCGCTCCTAGTTCAGACCCCGTGTTGCCAAAGCCACTGAGTTTATGGTGGTACCGTGTCACAGCAATGGTAACTAACAAAGACTCGTGCTGTGGTCCTGGGAGCCAGGCCAGGCACCTTCCTGAACATTCCACTGGGGAGACCTTCTCCTCCAGAACTGATTAAGTGCAGGGAGGAAGAGGATGCCAGGAAGACAGTGCATAGGCAGCAATACACAGCGACCAAGCAGGGCGGGGGCTCCATACAGTGCCCCGCTGAGCAGCCACATGGGCTCAGTGCTCTCCTCTGCTGCTCTGAGACACGCAGGACGGAAGGAAGCTCATCACCTGGCCTCATCAGGGAACAGATGGAAAAAAAACACCAAATGCATCAAACCCTGGTTCCTCAAGGGTTTGTCCTGCGGGCTCATGGGTCAGTCTCACACCTGATGGGTTATGGCTGAGACAGGAGGGGCGCAGGTTCGAGGCCAGCCTCAACAACTTAGTGAGATGCTCAGCAGGTTTCAAAATAAAAAGTAAAAATGGCTGGGGGTGAAGCTTGGAGGTAGAATACCCCTCGGTTCAATCCCCAGAATCACACACACACACAAAAAAAGAAGGGCTGGGCGTGGTGGCGCACACTTGTAATCCCAGTACTTGGGAGGGTGAGACTGGAGGATCTGGATTCGCGACCAGCCTCAGCTACTTAGTGAGGCCCTCCGCAACTTAGTGAGACCCTGTTTCAAAATAAAGAATAAAAAAATAGGGGTTGGGGTGTAGCCCGGAGGTAGAATGCCCCTGGGTTCAATCCCAGTACTGCAAAAAAAAAAAAAAAAAAAAAAAAAAAAAAAAAAAAAAAAAAAAAGAAGGAGGAGAAGGAGAAGGAGGAAAAGAAGAAGAAAAGAGCCAGTTGTGATGCGGGGGTAGGCTTGGTGTGTGCACACGTGTGTGTGTGGGGGGGTGCGTACATGCACACATGTGTAAAACTTTCCCAAGAACTGCTGCTGTTACGGGGAATGGTGTGACTGGGCATCCTCAGAACTCTGCCAGGCCTTCTGGAAACTTCCCTGGATCATTGTCATCTTCCTCCGTCTCATGACATGGGTCTTTTGGGAAATATTGGACAACATTCAGTTCAGAGGATTTGAGAGGTCCAGAGTTTCTGAGCTGGGAGGCTGAGAGGATCGGTGGTGGCCAGATGACTGCCGCCAGCCACGTCCTACAGAGCCGTGCCCACGCCTGGGCCAGGCAGCTGGCCGGCTTCCTGTCCAGATTCCAGCTCAGAGGCAGGACACACACTAACTCTGCCTGCAGGGGAAGCTACCAGCCCCGTGTCTGGGAATGGGAACTTCTCTCCATATCTAGCGAGTGGATTAGGTAGTGAGCATTCTCCAGGAAGCGAACTGGGAGTCCAGGCCACATTCCCCACAGAGCAGACGTGTAAGGTGACCTAAGAGAGGGTTTATTTATTTATTTATTTATTTATTTACTTATTTATTTATTTTTGCGGTACTGGGGATTGAACCCAGAGGCATTCTACCTCTGAGCTACACCCTTAGCCCTATTTTTTATTCTTTATTTGGAAATGGTCTAAGTTGCACAGCGCCTCACTAAGTAGCTGAGGCTGGCCGTGAACCTGGATCCTCTGGTCTCAGTCTCCCAAGTACTGGGATTACAAGTGTGCGCCACCACGCCCGGCTTAAGAGAGGGTTTAAAAAGCCCTCCAGATCTGACAAGCAAATCCAACCCCAAATGTCTGTCCACAAGGAAAGAAACCAGCGTTTGCTAATGCCCACTATATGCCCTGACCTTCCATAGATAAGAAAATGCAAAACAATTATCATGTTTTTAAGCAACGGCTTTTTAAAGCTCGATTCTTTGGGGGGAAAAATACTTAAGCTAAGGCTGTTACAAGACTCTCATTAGCCTGAATAACACAGGCAAAACTCAGCGCTCCAGCGTGTGCTAAAGGGAGGGATTTTTTTCCACTGTGTGGAATTTTAGTGAGTAAATGTTTTCCCATAATAGTCATAAATGCACTAACACCCCAAACCAGCAACATTTAACTTATTTGCAGCTGGTTCTGTGTCATATTTAAAATGAATCATTTTGCAACATTTGGGGACTCCTAAAAGCTGAGTGTGGCAGGAGGAATTTCCTTGGAGATCCGGGTAGGAATCCACGTGGAGCCGAGGGCTTGCAGCCTGCAGCGCCCTGAGCAGTCAGTCCCTCCCCGAGGACTCGGCTCACGTCACTGCCCCGTGTCACCTGCGGCCAGTGGGCTGGAGCCCAGGGCTGGCAGGGTCAGAGCCAGGGCCTGGTGCCCCCAGAGGCTCACTGAACTGAATCACTCGAACAGGGGCACTGTCCACACCAACCTCAAACCACTGAGCCTGCTGTCCCAGGGGGCATGGAGAGGGGGCCCTGTATCAGTGCCAACACAGAAATACAACTGCCCCTCAGTATCCGGGGGACTGATCGCAGGACCGCTGGCACACCCAAATCCGTGGATGCTGAAGTCCTTATATAAAATGTCGCAGTATTTGCATAGAACCTATAACATACAACATCCTCTGTGTACTTTTTTTTGGGGGGAATACTAGAGATAGAACCCAGGGGTATTCTACCTCCAAGCTACACCACTGACCCTTTTTATTTTTTATTTTGAAACAAGGTCTTGCTAAGTTACTAAGGCTGGCCTCGAACCTGTCATCCTCCTGTCTCAGCCTTCCAAGTACTGGGATTATTGGTCTGCGCCGTCATGCCTGGCTTCCTGTGCACTTTCAATCACCTCTAAATTACTTAGAGGAATGCAACGGAAATGCTATGTACAGCCGGGCGTGGTGGCCCACGCTTGTAATCCCGGTACTCGGGAGGCTGAGACAGGAGGATCGCAGGTTCGCAGGTTCGTGGCCAGCCTCAGCTAATTAGTGAGGCCCTCCGCAACTTAGCGAGACCCTGTTTCAAAATAAAGAATAAAAATAGGGCTGGGGGTGTAGCTCAGAGGTAGAATGCCCCTGGGTTCAATCCCCAATACGGCAAAAAAAAAAAAATAAAAAGAGAGAGAAATACTATGTACGGAGTTGTCACACTGTACTGTTTATGGAATAATGACGAGACATAAATGTCTGTACATGTTTAGCATAGATGTAATTTTTTGGTGTGGTATTGGAGATTGAACCTGGGGGCGTTCAACCACTGAGCTATACCCCTTTTTTGATACTTCTTTTTTTTTTGGCAGTATCAGGGATTGAACCCAGGGACATTCTACCTCTGGGCTACACTCCCAGTCCTATTTTTTATTCTTTATTTTGAAACAGGGTCTCACTAAGTTGTGGAGGGCCTCACTAAGTAGCTGAGGCTGGCCGCGAACCCGGATCCTCTGGTTTCAGCCTCCCAAGTACTGGGATTACAAGCGTGCATCACCATGTCCAGCTTTTTTGATTCTCATTTTAAGACAGGCTCTCTCTAAGTGGCCCAGGCTGGCCTCAAATTTGGGATCTGCATGCCTCAGCCTCTCAAGTCACTGGGATTACAGGTGCACACCACCGCACCCGGCTCCCAGGAGGTTCTTGTAGACGAGTGAACCAGGGCACACAGGGATTGAGAAGCATGGAGCGGGGCAGTCCCTAGAGAAAGCAAGGTGGGCTTGCTCTTGTAACCAGGTCCTCTAATGCAGCGAAGCCACCTCCGGGAACCACAGGCCCACGGGGTGTTTGTGAAGCCGCAGGGTGGGGTGGGATGGAGCTCCACTCTACCTGACTCTCCATGTGCAGCTGAACCCCTGAGCCATACTGAATTCAAGTCCATTAATCCTCTTTCTGCACATTAGTGAAGGGGCCTCTTCCTTACTGGGCTCTTACCCAGCACCTACCGCCCAGCAGGGAGGAACAGAGTGGCCTCACCTGCCACCAGGCTCCGGGGAGGGGTTTGGAGGCTGAGGCAGGGCCCCGCCTGCACCTAAAGGGGCACTGGGAACCTGCGATCATGCTGAACCATGCGCTTGCACTAGAGCTCAGCAGAGCGCCCCCTGCCGGGCTCTGCCCAGGGGCTAGAGAGATACGCGTCTCTGCCCTGCAAGAACTCCCAATCTGGTCAGAGAGGCAGATTCAGTTAGACTCTCCTGGGATCAGGGCTACACCAGGGGTGTGAACGCAGCTATGGGCACCAAAGGCAGGTGTCTGCAGGGATCAGAGGGGTCTACGGAGGAGGGATCGAGGCCCCTAGGAGAGCAATGGGGTGGTTGCAATAGAGTCTTGGCAAAAAAAAGCAGCCATCAATCTCTCCTTACTGAGATCCGTGCCCATTTGCAATGCGACCTGTAGGTCAAGAGACAAGTCCACTTGCCCAGCCCTGGAACTGTGGGCCACTGACCTACAGAATGTGCTACGAGTGGCCCCGTGCTGTTTCTGAGCCTAGACTCCAAGAGCCTTATACTTGGAGGGTTTCTGTGTGTTCTCAGGAGGCTGCCAGGCTCCCTGTCCCTAAGCCCAGGCTCGCCAGTCGGGGACACCAGTAGCTCCCTGACATAAGGAATCATGAGATAGATGGCGGTGGTTCTAAGCTGCTGAGCCCTGCGTAGTTTGTTACGCAGCCATCGCTCACTGGCTCACGAGCCACGTGGCTTTGCGGTCCCTCGATGACTTAGCCACAGGTCTGCAAAAAGAGGCGACCAACCATGCCTCTTTAGTCATCCCACAGGTGATGGCGTGCAAAGATCTTGTGAATTTCAAGTGCCAGGCCCTGAGTGTGGAAGTGTGGCCATTAGACGGACCGTCCGGGGAGTGGGGGTGGGAGGCCAGCCAACATGTCTCGTGTGAATTGCCCACGTTAGCGTCCTCTTCCAGAGGGCAGCTGAACTTCTAAGGGAGCCAGGTTTCCCCCGGCACTGCCACAATTCCAAGGCCTTCTGGTTGCTGAGGTGTGTGGAGGTTTTATGACTTTTTTAGTTAGCTTTTTCATCACTGATTACACTACCCAAAAAGAACAACTTGGAGGAGGAAAGGCTGATTTGGCTCATGGTTTTGGAGGTTCCGTCCATGGTGAGCTGGCTTCAAGGCAGAAACATGGCGGCAAGGAGGAGCAGAAGAAGGCTGCTCATGGCAGTCAGAAAGAGAGAGAGAGAAACCAGGGACAGATAGAGTCCCCAAAGCCACGCCCCCTGTGGAGAGTGCCTTTGGACATGCTTTTTGAATTGTGAATTGCTTGACATAAGTGCTGCCATTTTGAGGCAAATGTGTGTGAGTTAAAGTAAGACACCCAAAATGACAGCCCGGGAGCCTCCCAGGTCTGGCTTGAGTGATAAGATATGTTTAACGCCCTCTCCCCCCCCGGCTGATGCAACCCTAGCACTAGATGTAACTGCGCATGCCCAGCCCCAGCTTAAGGAGCATATGTCCACCCAAGATAAGACCCCCTCTCGAGGTTATATAAGGTCTAAGAGAATTAGGGAATTAGGCCCAATGAGCCTCCAGCTCCAAGTCAAGTGAGTTACCAGACCCCCGGTCACGGTGCTCCA